>JAAEAF010008275.1:0-37438 GCA_011037195.1 Triatoma infestans | reverse complement strand
CACAAAATTTAAAAATTAAATAAAGAAATAAATAAATTATATAATATTTTTCCACGATTCTAAACGTTCCAGGTGATATTCAACAATACTAGATACCAATAGACAGACTCTCGCGTTACTACCACAAGGGCAATATGACTTGCTGATTGCTAAATGATCAGTATATGGCATACGAGGAGTTGCGTTGCAATTTTTCAAATCTTATCTTACTAGTAGGTGTCAGAATTGTGACGTTAATGGCCATAAGTCCAAGACAATGAGTATAGCAAGTGGAGTTCCGCAGGGTTCGATTTTAGGACCACTCCTTTTCGTCCTTTATGTGAATGATTTACCTTGCACCAAAAACGTTGAAAGTATTACAATACGCAGATAACACAGCATTGGTCACTACTGGTGAAAACTCCATGGCATGTAAGAAGCATGCTAAATTAGCGATAAGCCGGTTGGCTAAATACAGTGCGGAAAATCATTTAATAATGAACGCGTCAAAAACACAGGAATTAATCTTCTCACTAAAGGTATGCACGGTGCGCTATCTAGGTATAATACTAGATACTAAATTAAATTATGGTGCCTTAATTGAGGAAAAATGTGAGAAATTAGGTAGACTGTGTTATTTGATGAGACGACTGACTGACGTACTGAGCATTGAAGGACTGAAGACGGCCTACTATGCGCTGTTCCATTCAGTCATGACTTGTGGCATAATGTTGTGGGGAAGCGCGCCACTAGCGGTGAATGTGTTTAAGTATCAGAAGAAGGTAGTAAGAATAATATGCAAGGTTAGAAAGGATACAAGTTGTCGCGAACTATTTCGTCGATTAGGCTTTCTGACACTACTCTGCTGCTATATCCTTAAATGTGCCATATTTGTACTAGAACATCCAAATAAGTTCCGGCGTAGAGGTGAACTACATAACATTACGACAAGGCAAAACAACTTATTGGAGGTGCGTGCACATCGGACTTCAAAAGTTGGAAAAAGCCCACTATATATGGCCTGAGTATGGCCCACTATTGTTTGCCTGAGTCTTTGCCTTCAGGTGAGCCTATCAAAAAATAAATTTAAAAAGGAACTTAAAAAATATTTAGTAAATAAAAATTATTACTCCATAAACGAGTACCTCTGTAAATGATTGAAACTTGTTTTTTTTTTGACACTGTTCTGTACCTTTGGTGTTGTACGAATAAAGTATCTATCTATCTATATCTATGAGGTCTTATACTTTCCAACCTCCAGTGCACGAACATATATATCTGAACTAGTTCCAAGGCTTTAGTAACCTTTATATGCATTACAAGTCTGCCTCATCACACAAAAAAATAAAATAAATACTTTCTCCTTAATTAATAAATTTTTAATAATTACCACTATCATTTACAAGAATTCTTGAATATATTTTTTTTATAAAGTATAGAAAATTAAATTCTAGTTATTTACCATATGTACACACACCCACACCCACACACACACACACACACACACACCACACACACATATTATATATATAATGTATATTGTTTAGTATAGAGTTCAAACTTACATCCAAAGATATACAATAAGACATAACTCTCTCACAAGAGAATTCACCTAACCAGAAACCTTATGACGTGAAACTATAATTTATAACATTATGTTCAATAATAAAGATTATATTTTCTATTTTTATCATTTCTATGGTTTAATTACTTTCTCTTACTTCCTAGTAAGAGGAAGTATTGTAATCTTGTCAGATTTTCGATATCGAGTTTTCACCGGAAATATCCGTTTTGAGGTCCCCTTAGTCCAAAAAAGTGGTTCTTAGCAAACGGTCTGTCTGTGTGTGTATGTATGTATGTGAACAGCATAGCTCAAAAACGAAAAATCGTAGAAAGTTCTAACTTGGTATTCCGTTTAGTTATCACCATGGGATCCGACAATTGGTCATCTGTCAAATTTCCTCAACCGGAAGTACCACTTTACTACTTTTTTTTTATTTTACGTTTATGCGATTTTCTCAAAAGTGGTACCAACGATTTTCTTCAAACATGTTATATCAACTACACATACTAACAGCTACAACTTTTATTAGTAACATTTCTCCGGAAAAATTCATTTAAGGGCACTGACTTCTGGTGAAGGGGTGGGGTTAGGTTTTCATCTAATGTGCTATTTCAGTGTAATAGACAATTCTGCCGTCTAATTAATGTTAATTAGAATTGAATATGTTGTTGAAATTCCGAGTTTGAAAAAAATCGGATAACCGGAAGTGCGTTTACTTTACCAATTTACTAAATGTTTTTTTCACTTTTTCGTGATTTTCTCAAAAATGGCTCCGATTATTTTCTTGAAACTTCGAATATAATAAACTAAACATGCAAAGATCTACATCATTTATTTATAAACATTTCTCTGGGAAAATTCATTTAAGGGCACTTTTAGGGAAGAGGTGAGGTTACAGCTTCCTCTAAAGTGCTATCATTGTTGATTATACAATTCTATCATCCAAACAAAATTAATTAGAAATAAATAGATTGCTAAAATTCTGAGTTTCAAGAAAATTAGTAAACCGGAAGTGCGCTTTTAATGAACAGTTTTTTTTTCAGTTTTCGACGAATTTCGTTAAATTTGTTACACAAACTATAAAATTTGTCAGTTATAAGTTTGAGAAGTGGAGTAAGAGAAAGTTGTGTGAGTGTTTCACTTATTTTTTTTTATTACATTCTCTTACTACTGGTAACAGGAATTTTGCAATCGTGTCAAATTTTCGAAATACCAGAAATACAAGTTTTTGAGGAACCCTGAGTCAGGAGTTTTAAAGTTGTTTTATACATATTTATGAATATATGAATATGAATATGAATATATTTTTATGTTTTTGTGTAAGTGAAGAGAAGTTAAAAATAGATAAATCGCAGCAAGCTTAAACTTAATATTCCCTTAGGTAGACCATGGGGAATCCCAACTAGAAATCATATCTGTCAATATTTCTCTGAATAAATTTTTCTGTTTATTACGATTTTCTATTTAAACTTTATAACTACGCTTAAATACATTTATTATATAGAACTATCTTTTTTTGTTTGAAATAATTTTCCGTCATTTACTTTGAAACAATTTAATCCATTTCATATGGGTTTAGTGCAGTTTCCACTTTTTTTTTTTGAGCCAGTGTGTTAGGATGTCTATATAGTTCGTAAAATATTCTTTGATTAATATCTGATAATTATAATTTCTATTTGTGCCACTATGGGAAAAAATTTGTTCGATTTTTTGTGTCTTTTTTTTTTTAATTCATTGATGAAATTCATAGAAAATCATGAGGCATATTTTTTTATTTTTTTATTTCAGCTGGTAATTTCTTTTTCAATTGTGTGAGTTGAGAATCCATTGGTTATTCTTTTAGAGGATTTAGCTCCACTGCATCTTCGCCAATGCCTGTGGTTCCAATTAGACAGACAGGCGGTTGTACTGCCAACAATTTGCAAAAAAATGTAATCAATATTTAAATAGTCAATTTTTCTAGGGTGTCCTTCGATAATCCTGGCTCAATTTTTTGACCTGTGGTTTTTGATCTAGATTTAACCCAAATTGGCACTTCATTTTAATGGAATCGTTTGATGTAATTCTTGAAGTAGTTAGATGTCTTGAAGAGGGCGGAAGTTAGTTGAGAGATTTTGGAAGTTAGTGCATCGAATTATTAAAACGGATTTTATAAAAATAAACTGTATTTTAACAATAATTTTAACGTATAAATGGTAACTAATAACTAGCAAAATACTTAGGAATAAATAGAAGATAAATAAGTAATAAATTAATAAATAAGTAAAAAAAGTAAATAAAATAAGCGAACTAAGATGCACTACTAAAAGATAATAAGTTTAAATGAAACTGTGTATAGTCGTGTAAACTGCTGCTCGTGTATATGGACGCACTCGTATCGTCGTATAAGATATAATGATCCTCTCGTTGTATATGATGGAGTTTATATATCGGAGTTGGCCACACTCACACCAAGACATCTGCCCTTGTGTGCGACCTTGTGCGACCTTCGTAGTTTGGTGACCTTATTTAGGTCAGTGGCCAACCTTATCGGTGCTTGCTTTGATGTAAAGTATTGAAAAGGGCTTTGTTATTTGTTTGGCCGGCATTGTCTTGAAGACGGCGGCCTGCTAGGTCGCTGGTTATAAATTGTTCTTTTATTACTGCCATCCTTTGTTAAGATAGCAGCTGGCTGGAACCACTTTGACATTGGTATGACTTTCCATGTCATTACATCATAAACCAAAGCCTTTATAGTGAGCTACATCCAAATAACATCAGTAACACTTCAAACATCAGGATAGAATTTTGGAGATTTGGTAGAACCATCATCAAAGCGTTTTTAAAGAGATTGTTTAAACATTTGGTGGGCGTTAATTTGAGTAAATATTTTGACAAAATAGTAATTATATTGTGTTAATATGTAATAATATTAACATTTTCTTCATTATACCAAAATGAATGTAGCATGTGTAATATTAATCTAATCATACAATTTTGGGAAATTATTTCTTGTCTGCGTTCTCACGCGTTGGTCTAGTAGCTAGCGCACTCGCCTTCCGTGCGGGAATTCAGGGTTCGATTCCCGTGAGAGAAAAGTCGATGTTCACCCAGCATCATGATAAAAAGTGGGAAGCTACAATTAGTAGCGTCCTAGGTATCGAAGGCCGGAACTAAACGGCATGGGAAGAGCGGCGTGCTTACCACTCACCCTCCTATTCAAATCGCCGTCTGGCAAACCTTGGCCCTTCATGGGCTGCTGCACCATAGGAGGAGGACTTCTTATCTGCAAGTTAAGGAGATCATTTCCGTTGGGTTCTATTTACATAAATATTGGATTATGATTATATACATATTATAAATGGTTTAATGAATGGTGTTTTTTTATTTTTTTTTCCGAGCTCCGGTAGCCCTGCAGCTGAGAAGTTTATTGTTCTACCTATCCCCATCATGATTACAAGGATTTAACATTGTAATTCAAATAATTTAACAAATGAATGGTGGTGTGTGAACAAAGTATTTCAAAAGTAAAAACTTTTAGGACGCTCAAACGTCCCATGCCGTCAAGTACCATCACCGAATCTGCCACGCATGCTCGGTTAAAATCCAGCAACTAGAAGTGCAATGTTTTTTCTTGATTTTTTTCAAAAATTGCTCCAACAATTTTTTCTTAACTTGTTTATTTTTCTAAAATTTTTATTAAATACTTTTATAAATAGCCTCTCACAGGAAACTTGACTTTTTGGGAGTCTGAGAAAGCAACAACTTTAATCTAAAGCATTGCTGGAATCCCAAATGTAAGGCGAAGGGATTAGCTCATTGGTAGCGCGCTGGATTAGCAGCGGGGTGATCCCGTGTTCGAGTCCAGCTGCTGCCCTTAGATATTTTCTTCCTAGGAGCCTCTTATTATTTTTATTATTTGTCTGTGGGGAGGGAGCAAACCCTACACTATCCAAAGCCTCACTGGGCCCATATAGCTACCCCAAGAAAAACAAAAAAAAATCAGGTCTAGAACAAATATCCAGACCGGTGGCTAATCCATCTAAGGATTCACCGCAGTCCCAACAAATCGGACCTTATGGGGAAATAGCCTAAGCTCTTCCACAGACATATTATTTCGAACAAATGTCCTGAACCTAATCTCCTCACAATCCAGGCAATCTGTCATAAGATGGATTGGTGGTTCGTCCTCTCTCTCACAGTCTCTACAAAATAGATCCGGCATGAGCCCTATTACATAGAGATGTCGTCTCCTTAAATACAATGTCCAGTAAGGGATCCAACCAGATGTCTGAGAGAGCTCCGTGAAAGATAGAGCAACGTCTCATTAATAGCCCTGTCTGGATCCCCGATGAGCATTTTGGACTGCCGACAACCAACTCTGCTCATCCACAAGGATGAATGCTGTGAAGCTGTCCATGACTGGAAGCCTGCCAGACATGTGCCAAAAGACACGGCTCCGGATCTAATTTGGCAAACTTATCTACCTCCTCATTCCCAAAATTTCCCATATAACCTGGTACCCAGACTAGAAGCACATCCTTCAAGAGAAGAAAGCTCTTCCATCTTTTAGAACATTCTAACACCAACCTCGAAGTGAAGACACATGAACTCAGTGCCTTCAGCGCAGCTTGGCTGTCCGAGCAGATACAAACACTTTTTAAGTTGGTGTTACATACCCTCTCATCCAAGATACAAATAAACCAGGAGCCTCTTATAGCTCACTGACCGGTGATGGACAATGTTGTCTGTAACGAGAGTACACTGTCCGGAAGACGGCAGTGCACTGAGAATGCTCCGAACTTTGGGATAGCTATATGGGCCCAGAAGGGCTTTGGATAGCATAGGGTTAATCCCTCTCCACAGACAATAAATAAATAAAAAAATTCCAAAATATGACGAAAACTGGTTACCAGAATGTATGACGGTTATAAAATAGGACTGTGAGTTTTTTTTTTTAAATTTTCTCAAAAAGGCACTAAAAATTTTCTGTAAACATGGAACACTTGCTGTAAAAATAATATTACAAATCTATCACTTTTATTTAATACACTTTTACCAAAAAAAAAAAAAAGAAAATATTTTAGGAGTAAAATTGGGTACTTGTGCGTTTGGTTTAAATTGAAAATGCTATTACAACCTTTCAAACGTGTTGAAATACAGGACTGTGGCTGTCAATTTACTGGTAGTCCATTGAGGTAAACAAGTGTAATTCCCATCACCATTATTTATAGTAATGCAAGGCTTACTAAACGTTTTGTAAACATTGCAAGTTAAACGAAAATTTGTCAATAAGCATTTTAATATTTATAGTAAGAGGCGCTAATTACTACCGTGGTCGATATGAAAAAAATGTAATAAGAAAAAGTTATGTGAGTATTTGAAACAAGATTTTTTTCATTAGCATAGATTTCGCCATCGGTGTCATACCTTTTTATTTATAATGAGGTAAATTTTTAAACTAGGTTAATTGGCATATTTATTTTAATTAAGCAAATTTTGGTTATGCAGGTTCATTTGTTGTCTAAGCCATTCAAAGACTAACAATTTTCAGTTTAAAATGAATAATATATTAGCTCAGTTAATAAGAAAAACACTTGCGTTTTCGAGCTAAGACTGGAACTATGGTATTCTAAAAACCCATGTTTTAATTTTTAATTAAATTATTAATTAATTTTAATATTTGATAAATGTTAAGAAATAAAAATACATGTAAAACACTTAGGTCTTTGGTTAAGATCGCATCAATGGTTAATTAAAATTTGTCGTTTCGCCTATATTGCAATAGGCTTCTTCAGGGTAGTGTCATCTCTAACGCTGAAACAACACTCAGTATTGGAGGTGACAGAAACTTGGGGAAACATATTGTAATATCGGCAAACCGTCGGTTTAAAATAGTAATATGGGAGAAACGTCGGTTTATAATACTGATGAGCAAAACGAGTCTATCGGATTTATTGGTTTCAAATCAGCTCTAGCATCGGAAAAGATTCCAAAAACTCGTTCAATAGTTTCTTCACAAATATTTAACTTTTACTGTACAAATGACCTTTAATTTCGTTCAAATATTTAATTCATTACACGTTTAAGTTCGTAATTGACTTCATTAGTTAACAAAATTGTATTGTATTTTCTTAAACTAATAATTAGCAACAACATTTTTTTGTTGTTAATGTTTTTGTAATCCTCATATTTTATACTCCAAGTTTATGAATAATATTAGGCTACAAATAAACTAATTCATTAAATAAAATTCTATAAAAAAATTTGAACATTAAATAAAATGTAGAAAACAACACACCTAATAAAATATGATTTTTAAAAAATAACGCCAAACATAAAATTTAACTTAACATGCTCATTCACCTTTTATTTTACAAATTATTGTCGACCATTATTTCTTAAAATAAAACTTCAAGCATATTATAATGGGGTTGTTGAAGGAGAGAAATGGTCTGGTTTGAATGAACAAACAAAATATGGCTAACACTGTAAGAAGTGACACTGACTGCCTGGACTTTACACTTAAGATGGTAGAGTTTGGTAGAGTGGTAAAGGGTAATGACAAGTTGCGACTGACGAGTGACCTCAGTTGTATGAACTGATGTAGTTTCTCTCACTCTAGTCTGAGAGAGTGGTCCTGTCATTTTGTTTCTCTTTCTCTGCTACAGATCCTCTCTTTGGACCCTATTACAATATCATTCACTTATTCAGATGATTACAATTTTTTAATATTATTTTTCTAATGGTTGCCCTATTAACCTAACCTTTCAAGGTATAACGACCCTGAAGATATTTACTGCAATATGGGCAAAACGTGGGTTTCTGGAATACCATAGATACGGTCTCAGCCTGAAAACACAAGTGTTTTTCATGAAAATGGCCGCAATAAGCTAAAAGATCTTATCTTTATAATTAACATTTTTAAATAAACTTTTTATTTTTTTGTTTTATTTATTTACAATACATTAGAACTTACCTTGTAAATGACCACAAAATCAAACATAACACAGGCTCACCTCGGACCCACCAGCCAGTTGAGAGTCTTAAATAAAAAGTCTGTAAAAATGTCTGTACAAAGGGAAATTTTTTACTCTAGATAATTCCAATTTTGCCCGATATGTAATTATAAAGAGACTGACGATCTAGTACATTGTCTTTTTTACTGCCCTATTTTTGACATTAAGGAAATCGTATGTTGAACCATTGTGTTTGACCTCTGATACTGTGTCTGATATTTTAAAGATAGAAAACGAGCAACATTTGAAAAGTCTTTTCTATTATGTCAAAGACTCCCTTATGCTGAGAAAATATGTCTTAGAAAAAAGTTCACTTTAATTACTACAGTTATAATGAATTTTTTAGAGACCAGCTTGTTATATGTATGTGTATATATTTTAATTGTATCTCCCAAACTTCTTCGTACGTCAAGTTTTTTGCAAGTAATTAAATAATAATAATAATAATAATAATAATAATAATAATAATAATAGTAATAGTAATAATAATAATAATAATCAGAGGGACGGATTAGCTAAGTGGTTATCGACTCCCTTCGAGTCCAGTGCTACCCTTAGATTTTTTCTTCCTTGGAGCCTCTACAGCTCACTGTTCGGTGATGGACAGTGTTGTCTGTAGCGAGAGAACACTGTCTGGAGGCTGGCAGTGCACTGAGAAGGCTTCGGGCGCTAATGACCATAGATGTTGAAGCGCCTTAAGTTAAAACAAAATAATAATAATAATAATAAACTAATACCAGAATACAAAACAATGGGTTCACTTATAATGATCCAGGTGTCTCCGTTACCTAAGGGCCGCGAGACAACTTAATTAAAAAAATACAAATAATAATAATAAAAATAATAATAATACACAAAGATGACAGATGCGCGAATGCGCCATCCTACATCTGTCGCGAGGATGTATTTGCCCAGGCGAGAGGGTGTCCGCGGTGTCTTGAGTGTTGAGCTATGCCGGAGACAGGAGGTTAACATGCGGCGCTACTACCAGTCAAGTAGAATAAGTTTATATAGCGCCTTATATGGACGTAGTACTCACAACGCTGAATCTTGGAAGCTCTAAGGACCCAATGGTATTGGGAAACAGGAGCGCACAAATGAGTGGAAGTGCATGGCAGATTCTATAATCACCTAAATGATCCACTTACAGACAAGGAGCTGTCAACTTAAGGACTGAGGACTGGGCGTTTTTTCGCGGAGATTGAAGGCCTCCTCTTTGCCATTCAGGATCAAGTGATACTGACGATGTCCTATCGTCGACCCTTGCTGAAGGAGGAAGCGCTGACGGATAGGTGTCGGTCGTGCTTTGAGGCAATTGAATCTATTCAGCATATTATGGGTGGATGTGGTGCTATTGCAGGGTCCAAGTGCTTTGAGTAGGCATAAGAATGTGGCCAAGCTGTATCACCAGGCTTTGGCCTTATAGCATGGTACCTTATGCGAGACAGTGCCATATTACAAGTACAAGCCTAGTGAGCTGTAGCAGGTTGGGCCTGATATATTAATGATTTGATAGGGAAAAGAAAGTGGGGGAGTTAGTGGAGATAGCGGTTCCGAAAGACGGGAATACAAACTCCTCTATGGCCACAAAATTTGCAAATATCAGGACCTAGAGGCCGAGCTTAAAGACATCTATAGTCTGGAGAGGGTTAGGATGACGCCCGTGATAATCTCCTCTAATGGCCTCATTCTTGAGGCAACAATTGAGGCCACTGACCGTCTGGAACTTCCGTTACCGTTTGTCGGTGAACCCCTTCTGGGTACCGCCAGGATAGTGCGCAAATTTGAAAACTATAGCTCAATTGTAAGCATTCTTAATGGCTGGTTGCGCTGTGAGACACTCATGAGGGAAGATGGAGAACTGTATCCTGTTGAACCTAAGAAATGAGAGGGAAATTAGGTGACGTGAACTGTGCAGAGGTTATGGCTGTTGCCGCCCCTTTGCTCAGCGTTTCCGCAATGGGGTGATGTGCCAACAACAATAATAATAATTAGAACCTACCTAAAACATTTGAATAATTGCAATGCTACAATAATTGCAAAATTAAAAACAGTATTTCGTTTTTATTGTATTTTTTTTTTTTTTGGTTAAATTCAAATAAAAATATCTACCTAGAACACGGAAATTTGGTGGTTAATTAAAATTATTTATAGAGAAAAATACATAAAAAAAAGTAAAAACAATAAAATAAAAAAAATCACTTAATAACAGTGTTGTTTATGAGACATTAATGTTGAGATATAAATTTGTTGTAAGAGAAGACAAGAACAGATATAGTGTGTGTCTAGAATTATTGATAAGAAAGTTTCTTTAAGAATAACATCCTCTCCTTACCACAACTTGGATTAATTACATCCGGCCTGTTGCAAGCCACACTAGAATAAACGTCAATAAAGGAGATAAACTTAGTTAAAATTAATAATATCTAATTGGACAAGATATTTCTTCTCAAATAATTAATAAAGTTGTTCTTCTTTATATTATTAATAATATGTTTTATAAAAACTAATGTAATATACTTTCCTTAAAATATTTATTTATTTTAGATAAATCGATTAATTTATATTTTTGTTAAAGTTTAATTACTTTGTCATAAATCGTAAAACTTTCTCTACAGTTTCCATCAATATTTAAGCACCCCCTCCCCTCGAACCCTATAATTAATCTCTAAATTTAATATTTATTATTTTTCAAGAACGTTTATTTTCATTTTTAAATCTTAAATTGTTCATCATTTATTCGATTATCTAATCAAATGGTTAAGTATTGACATATTATTATATTTAATGATTAGTTTTAAGTTTTATTTTCATCATCCATAAATGTTGATAGATTTCTTTATGTTCACTATCCTTCCCTAGTATTCCCTTAATTCTGATTTTTGCAGCTTGCAAGTGTTTAACATCTTCATTAAGATTTATAAATAAGAGAAGTAACTTATTGATTATAAATTTCAATTTTAACTTGTCCTTTCCTTGACCGAAATTCATTAAATACACCCATGATTGGCTTGATTTAATTTCAAATCTAATTTACTATCAGCATCCCTATTTGAATAATTAAATAATTTAATAAAATAAAGTTAAAAATCTGGATTAGAACTCTCTCAAACGACTTTCTCTTAGTGTAGTTTACAGAATTTTAATTGACAAATTACATTAAAATCTATAATTTTTACGAAATGTTTAATTATCTTTAATTAAATATCAATGGGAGAATCTGAACTTAATGAAATAATTGGGGGGGGGGGAGCATAACCTCCCACCCTTACTCCTAAACTTCTTAAAATGAATTTTCTGGGAAAAATAATTTCAAACAAAAGTGATAGATCGATCTCTTGTATTCACAATTAGTGTAACAAATTAATGAAATATAAATCGATGCTTTTATGGAGAAAATCGTATAAAACTGTTCAGTAATTACTAATTTTTAGTTTATCGATTTTTCTTAAAACTCGTAATTTTGGCACTTAATTTATTTTTTAATTAATTTTGTATACATGATAGAATTGTTATAATCAACTAAGATTGATACTTACTATATGATGACTATGATTGATAACGAAATACTGTTTTTTTATTTTTACAATTATTCTAGCATTGCAATTATTCAAATGTTCTAGGTAGGTTCTAATTATTATTATTATTGTTGGCACATCACGCCATCGGAATCGCTGAGCAAAGGGGCTGAGCAACAGCCACAATCTCTGCACAGTTCACGTCTTCACCTAATTTCCCTCTCACTTCTTAGGTTCAACAGGATACAGCTCACCATCTTCCCTCATGAGTGTCTTACAGCGTAACCAGCCATGAAGTGAGCTTATTAATTCAGCTGCAATTTAAAAACATAACACCACCCCCCTTCACCAAAAGCTCCCTTAAATGACATTTCCTGAAGAAATGTTGCAAATAAAAGTTTTAGTTAGCTCTTTATATGTGCAGTTTAATGAAAACAGTTGAAGTCGTTTGCGATAAAATAGAAGAAAACTGGAAAAAACTATTAAGTGAAAACGCACTTTCAAACTAGGAATTTCGGCAACCAATGTAATTATAAGTAATATTATTTAGATGATAGAATTGAATAATCAATTAAGATAGCACTTTAGAGGAATACATAACCTTATCCTTCCCACAAAAAACCCTTTCACGGAGAAATATTTCAAATAAAAGTTACAGCTCATTGTATATGTAGTTGAGATATCATGATGTTTAATGGAAATCATTAGAGAGCTTTTTGAGAAAAACGCAAAAAACTGAAAAATCTTTTCAATAAAGTGATACTTTTGATTGAGTGATTTTGTTCAAAACCCAATTCTAGCAACTTAATCTGAATATCAAGTTTGAACTTTCTGCGATTTTTGGTTTTTGAGTTATGCTGACCAATTTTACACACGCACATACACAGTCCAATTTCTGAAAACCACTTTTTCGATCTAAGAGGACTTCAAAACCTATACTTCCGGTGAAAATTCGATATTGAAAATTTGAAACGATTACAATATTTTCTCATACGGCAGTAAGAAGAAGTAAAAATTAAAATAATAATAAACTGTAGAAAACTAAAGAACAAAAGATTTACAATACGTAAAAACTGTGATCAATATATTTCTATAGTTTAATCATACATTTTATTTCCACTTATAATGTTGAAGTGAATTGAAACAGATAGATTACCAGTAGTATCAACTTTATTTTAATTCTTACCAAGCTTAGGTTTGAAGAGATAGCCTAACATAAAAAAAACAACATAATTATTATAATCTGTAAAAATATCTATTAAAGAATTAAATAATATTCATAAAAATAAAATAAGTTTTACATGTTAATTTAAAAAAGCATTTAATAAATTGCAGTTTGATATTCTAAAAGGAATTATAATAGATTTATTCTTTATGGAGACATTAAAGATTAGAAATCGGTTGTAACTAAGGTTAAAAGTTGAATTCTTCTGAAAATTCACATATTATGAAGGACTGTCTGTGTGCAAATGGAAAAGTGCTGACTTTTCCACTGGGAGATCTTAAGAGTTTATCACAAGCATTTTTGTTTGTTTGTTTAAAAGAATATACAGTTTACATCAAATTATCTAAATGAATGAAATATTATAATAAAAATAAATCTTTTGCCCGTTTTCTTCCCGCCTATAGTTTCTAATTAAGAACAAGTCAGCTGAATTTTTATTGGAAATATAATATGTTTGGAGGATTCCTTCATTCAGATAAAGATTAAAATATGGTTTTAACGAATAGTTCACGTGTGAGTCTAAAACATACTATTGAGATAACTCAATTTTGTTATTTAGATACCATCAAACTTATCAAATACACTAAGTTTTCGGGCAAAATCCATCCAAGTGCAATTTTAGTGAATACTTTTTTCAGTTTTCGCAAGATTCTCGATTTTATTTAAGCCGTGCATACTAACTAACAGTTGCCTACTAACTAAACAGTTGCCTACTAACTAAACAGTTACCTACTAACTACACAGTTGCCTACTAACTAAACAATTGCCTACTAACTAAACAGTTGCCTTCTAACTAAACAGTTGCCTACTAACTAAACAGTTGCCTACTAACTAAATAGTTGCCTACTAACTAAACAGTTGCCTACTAACTAAACAGTTGCCTACTAACTAAACAGTTACCTAATAACTAAACAGTTACCTAATAACTAAACAGTTGCCTACTAACTAAACAGTTAATGCCTACCGATTTTGGATGGTTCTGTAGTAGCTGAGACGTTGAAATAGCAAACATTAAAATCAAAAATAAATTGCTAGAGTTTTTAAGATTGTAGAAAATCGGGTAAATGGAAATGGAAACTTTATAAAGTGCGCTTTCGAACTTTCGGGAATTATCTCGAAAACTTTATCACGGAAAACATTAGAAACTCTTTACTTACTAGTGATTGGCGCTATAGTTCTTCAGGGACCAACGCTTCTCCAATCAGAGAATTCCAATCACTCAAGGCTAACGCTCTTAACCTCTATCTTCTCACCCCTATCTCTCTTAGGCCCTCTTCCGCGTCATCAAGCCATCTTTTTCTAGGTCTTCCGGTTTTCCTTCTTTCTCCAGGTTCCCCATACATAAGTCGCCGTGGTAGCCTCTCTGCCGGCATCCTTTCAATGTGACTCAGCCATTGGAGTCTACTTTTCTTTATGATGATCACCAAGGTCAACATCCCCATACAGATCTTGAAGCTTATGATTCGTTTTTATTCGCCAAGCTCCTTTTCGCATATACGTTCATATAAGGCTCTGAGGATTTTACGTTCTCAGATTAAGTCTCTGACTTCGCGTATCCTTAGTCAGAACCTAAGTCTCACTTCCCTACGCTACCAGGGATCTTATAATGCTCTTATAAATGATAGCCTTTGCGTTGAGTGAAAGGGTCCTAAACTTGATCGTATAGTTTATTAAGGCATGCAAACACCTGCTACCAGCCGCTAGCCTTGCCTTCATGTCTCCTCATACATCATTATTATTGGTAATCAAGGCTCCCAGATATTTAAAAAGAATTTCCACTTTAAATGAATGATCATCTGTTAGGAATATCAGCTCCATCTCTTGTGAATTCCTGAAGGAATCCGTATAAACTGTCTTATTCCAAAGGGATTCTTTTAATTGACTACCGGCTAAAGGGTCAAACAATTAATGGGAAATACTGCGCACATGTTCTTGACCATTAGATGCAAAAATTAGAGAGAAAAGGTTTGGATTGCAAAAGGAAAGAACCCTCTTTCACCATGTACCCGTCTACAAAGGCGCTTTGGCAATAGGAACTTTGAGAGATTTGAAGTATGCATTGTTGGAGTCTCTTTCCTATTCGCCAGATTTCGCTCTCTCTGACTTTCATCTATTCCCAAACATTAAGAAATTCATGACTGGAAAACGTTTTGGGTCAAATGTAGAGCAACTAAAAGGACTTTTCACCTTGCCCATATTTTCCGTGATAATCTGCTTCATATGTGGAAATCGACCAGTTTCGGGCATTCACCTTAGATGTCTTGATAAAGAGTGTTATAACATACACCTCCACCAAGGTCGAGTCCGCCGAGTAAAATCATTCCCTGATATGAAAGATGTTTTTCTGTTCTATTTTACAGACGTTTATTCAAATTATCTCCCTTCTAAATTTACATCAATTTTATGATGTATTCGAAGTCAAAAAAATCAGAGAACAATTTAATAATTTAACTTCTATATAATTTTTTTTTTTTTATATTTCCCAAGATAGATAGTTGAAAACCATGTGATAACGTATATTTCAACTAATCAAAATTATATAAATTTAGCAAGAGAAAATCGTATGAGTGATTCACCGGATATTTTGTAAACATTTTACATCTCTCTGTTAAAATTTAGCATAAGCTATGAAATAAAATGATTAATAGCAATTATAATAAACAGCCAGTAAGAGTTTGTGTTAAGAATTCACCAAACAGGCAAAATTTAAGAACAAGTGAAATAAAATCTTAAGGAGTTATTATTTGCTTTATAAAGCTATCAACTCTACAGAAGGTAAGTTTGTACCATTGTCAAATAGATAGATGTTTAAGATGTCTGACTTTGTAATTGTCAGTTTTATAATAAATCAGTATATATCTCATCTGTCAATCTCTCTATTAACTCTTAACGTAGGGTGAGGTCTGCCACATAATAGGAGATAGATGACAATCTTAATTTGTTGTCACCTAGGATTCTGTACTTTTGTTTAGATCCGATTTCTACACGCTAATAGGAGTTTTTATTTCTTTTTAACGTCTTCAAATCTTTGTCTTAACTGTATGCAGCGTTTTTGAAGTTTATGTCAGGTGATTGGGTTCCATGAAGACGTCTAAAGTTCTTAACGCTATAGTAGTAGAAAATAAAAGGCGTCATGGAAGCAATAGCAGAAAATAAATCATAAGTAATATTCGACTTAATAGTAGGATCTTTATAAAGTAGCTCTAATTTTCATTAACTGTTGATTTCGTACGTTTTTTTTTTAATATCAATTTTCGAAGAAGTTTATGTGGGCACTATTTATTTAAGGGGTCATTTAGTGTTTTTTTTTTTAATTTATTTAATGAAGATAACATTGATTGTATTGTGTGGCATTTTGTAATGTATTACAACTTTGTGGGAAGGAATAAATATTAGAAATTACAAAATATATGAGGGTACTGACGCGTTGGCGTAGTGACTAGCGCACACGCCATTGGTGCGAGAATCCCGTGGGTTCGGTTCTCGTGTGGACAAAATCGGTGTTGACCAATCATCGTGAAAACAAGTGGGAAACTACAGTTGGTAGCGCATCTAGGTAGCGAAGGGCAGAACTAAAGGGCGAGGGAACCGCGAACCGCGGCGTGCTTATCACACGCCCCCTTATACAAATCGCCGTCTTGTAAGCCTTGACTCTTCACGAGCTTTTGCACCATAGATTTATTTTTATTATAAACTAGCTAATCCGACCACGCTTCGCTGTGGCTCAGTCTAATTTTTAGCCTTAACCATGCGTGATTTTGATAATTTGTTTCGATGCTTTGAAATACCATGTCTACTAATTCTTCTTTTGAATGTACAATGTTGCAAAAATTAGATGGGAAGGTGATTTTTCCCATTTCCGGATTTGAGGGAGCAGTGCTGTTACCGAGTTCGAGTAATTGTCTTGAAATTATGGCAGCTGTTGTATCGTTTTGAAGTTGAACTCTCATATTCGTTGTTAAATAAATTTTTTTTACTGTGCTCCAAAGAGTTGAATATTTAAAGCAGGCATGCAATTCATCAGCTGGTGTTGAGCGAGGTATCACTGGAAGCGTTTGCCTGAAGTCACCGGCTAGTAACACCAATGCTCCACCAAATGGAACCTGATTATTTCGCAAGTCTTTCAATGTATGGTCTAATGCTTCCAATGACTTCTTATAAGCCATTGCATACTCATCCCATACAATGATTTTGCACGCCCGAAGAACCTTTCCCATTCTTGATGTTTTAGAAATGTTACTTGTTGGGTTTTCTGAAAAGTCCTTGTTTACGTCATGACAGTTTAAGAGCTCAATGAGCTGTTCCACCTCCTTCCATCACCGTAGCAGCAATATCTAAAGAAGCAAGTGCTAACGCATATGACCGTTTGAACGGATTTTAGCTCGGAATTTCCCGTTTCCGTGGGAACTTTGGAATACAGGTACTTAAGTAGATGAGAAAGAGGTTCAGAGAGTGAGCCACCATCGCAACGCGTCTGAGTCTGTCTATTTCAGCCAACCTCGCGAAACGCTCGGAGAAGTTGCCGTTTCCATGGGAACTTCGGAGTAAAAAGTATATATAAACACTCTTATATAGATATACAACATTGTGTAAAAATTTAAAGTCAATCCTCGACTACATTTCGAGTTTTGCGGCCACAAACATACGGATGCTGAATTTTTATATATATATAGATAAACAGGTATGACAATTGTGTATTGTAAATTATGAATATTGAATTTTTAAATCTTCTTATTGACTAAAAATACAAAGCCAAATTTTATATTAACTACAAAAATAATTTTATTTCTGTCAGAATTGAAATTTTATTTCTACTTATAACTGGCTCGATAGCTTGCAAAGATAAAGCAAAAAATAAATAAATAATTCTTTAAAATTGATATATTTTACTTCACTCACAAGGTTGTGTTTTTCTGAAGGTTGTATAGCACAAATAGCACAATTAGGAGGGTATATATTACCTAGCCTAAGAAGACTGTATTCCAATATGAATAGAATAAAAAGATTTTCTTTCTTCTATTCACTCTTCCCGGAGGATATATAAAGGGTGAAGTAATTTAGGAAAAGACAGGTCAAATTTGTGGCTGAAAAGAGATTCAGATCTCTGATTGAACAGTGCTCCCACAAATTGGAAGTTATAGTGAGTGACTGAATGTTACGTAAAATACAAGAGCCCGTTCTTCTCTTTTTAGAAACTCTCTATATTATGTATTTGAAAATTTAATGTTTTTTTTTTTTTTTAGTAAATAATGATTTCTAAAGTAGTTTTTAATAATATTTTAAAACATTTACTTTGAATAAGTTCAACTTTTTTCACTTATAAACAATTTGTCTTCAAGTTTTTTATTAGTTTTGTCACATTAATTTATGATTTTCTCTCTCCATTAAATAATAATGATTTCAACATCCTCTTTAGTCTGCAACATGGTAATATGTCTTCTGTGAAATCAATTAAAAAAATACATTACTCTTTTTATTTCAAGGGTTGGTTCCGACCAACTTAATGTATCGGTAAATCATGAAATTCAGGCATTGTTAAAGTTTATAAAAAAAAAATCAGAGTTCAGCAGAAATAGAACTTATTCTATTTATATAATATTTTCGTTTCGTAATTGTATGGAATCAAAGTCCACGCGCTGGCTGCAATTCTCTTACAAACAAATCAGTAGTCGAGCTGGATCTGTCCGAGAGACACACATTTGTACTTTCTCTTATTTTACATGTAATAGCAACACAGCGCCATTGGTGAATATTTTTCATCATTAGTTTTTCATCTCGTTAAGAGAAAAACGGATCGTTGCACCCTGTGAACGATTCTTGTGGGGCCCCATCACGGCTCAGCACTCAAGTGTCTCTCAAGAGAGTTTTTCCTCATACATCTACATACAAGATTCATAGCTACCAGCCATTCAGACTCAAAGCCAACAGCCGCTTCATCCATCAACTGCACCATCGTCCATCACTTTCCGTTTTGTTGGGAATATTTATTTCATATTGGATTGAAGTATGTAAGTGCCATAACTTTATAATTAACAAATAAACTATTGTGTTTCTGAACGATTTTAAATTTCAATTCAAAATAACAATTTCCTGTTAGAGGGTTATTTAGCCAGCACCTCTCAATTGGTGGGAGCTCTCTCGGGCGTAATACTCTCCCGCGGAGCGTATCACAAACAGGCATCCTATAGAATGCCTAGGCATTCCATGTAATACTATGGATGGTTTATACTCAGATACCAGATTATATTTCTTATGAGAAAATTTTTTGTATTTGAAAAATATTCTTTTAAATATACCTATTATTTCATTTGTTAACTTGGAGAATTTCTATTGTAGTGTTTCAGTATAGTAAATCATGGTATTCCAAATGGTGTTTCAATAGTTCTGGTACTTTAAGTAAAACAATTTAACTTTTAAATGATTACTATTAAAATATATTTAGAAATCAGGATGTAATAAAATCAGTGGGGGCTCGTCCGGGATGAATTTCATATTTTGCCGGTAACATATAATAACACTGAGCAGAAGTGAAATCTCAAAGACCCCACACTAGTCCCAACTGGTTCGATCTACATGGAATACTGTACATTTGTAATTCGGATGCTATAAGTTCTTCTCTAGGCGTCACTTTGGTTTATCAGTACTGCGGGGAAATTTGTTTAAAGTATATATATACTTACTCGTCGAAGAAATGTCTACTGAGGGATTTCATGTAACGTTGCGTTGAATAAATTATTTGTGATTAGCATATAATTGTATTTCTCTTAACGACAAAGTGTGATTAATTCCCGTTCGCAATAGAAAACTTACTTTGTTCCACAGCATCGGATTTTAGCTATGGGCTTTTTAAAATCATTTTGACGATTTTCAATATTCTTTACCACTCTTTTAATTCTTTCAACAACACGAGGAGAAAATTTACGTTTTAAATAAAGATTATTTAGCAAGAAATGTGATAGGATGTTTAATAAAATTAAAAAAAATAATTGCAATATTTAATTTTGTTATTTGGCTGTAAATTTCTATTTCATATTCCCACATTGCTTTCATTATCATTATTTTGATTAGTCTTTTGTAAGTTAAAGTCAAGGAGGGGATTAATGCATTGAATGCTTGTGAAGACTGAGATAACCGAGCAATAATAAGTCAATATATAATTCATTACCTCTATCATTCCAATTTTTGCAAAAATAATTGAAAAATTAGTTGAAAAAAGATTAAGATGTTACTTGCATAAATATAATTTAATAAACAATAAGCAATTTGGCTTTAGAAAAGGCACCTCTAGTATAGATTGCATTCTTGAATTACTCTCAAAGCATGTTTATCCGGCATTTGAATATAAACCGAGTGTTATTGCCAAGTTTCTTGATTTTTCAAAGACGTTTGACACTATTTCTCATGACTTGCTGATTGCTAAATTACCAGTATATGGCATACGAGGAGTTGCGTTGCAATTTTTCAAATCATATCTTATTGGTAGGTGTCAGATTTGTTGACGTTAATGGCCATAAGTCCAAGACAATGAGTATAGCAAGTGGAGTTTCGCAGGGTTCGATTTTAGGACCTCTCCTATTCGTCCTTTATGTGAATGATTTACCTAGCATCAAAAACGTAGAGGTTATTACAATACGCAGATGACACAGCATTGGTCACTACTGGTGAGAACTCCATGAAATGCTATAAGCATGCTGAATTAGCGATAAACCGGTTGGCTAAATACAGTGCGGAAAATCATTTAATAATGAACGCATCAAAAACACAGGAATTAATCTTCTCACTAAAAGAAGAAAAGGTACGCACGGTGCGCTATCTAGGTATAATACTAGATACTAAATTAATTTATGGTGCCTTAATTGAGGAAAAATGTGAGAAATAAGTAGACTGTGTTATTTGATGAGACGACTGACTGACGTACTGACCATTGATGGACTGAAGACGGCCTACTATGCGCTGTTCCATTCAGTCATGACTTATGGAATAATGTTGTGGGGAAGCGCGCCACTAGCGGTGAATGTCTTTAAGTATCAGAAGAAGGTAGTTAGAATAATATACAGGGTTATAAAAGAAACAAGTTGTCGCGAACTATTTCCGCGATTAGGCTTTCTTACACTACCCTGTTGCTATATCCTTAAATTTGCCATATTTGTACTAGAACATCCAAATAAGTTCCGGCGTATAGGGGAACTACATAACATTACGACAAGGTAAAACAACTTATTGGAGGTGCGTGCACATCGGATTTCAAAAGTTGGAAAAAGCCCACTAAATATGGCCGCTAAAATCTATAATTATTTGCCTGAGTCTTTGCTTGAGGTGAGCCTATCAAAGAATAAATTTAAAAAGGAACTTAAAAAATATTTACTAAATAAAAATTATTACTCCATAAACGAGTACCTCTGTAAATGATTGAAAATTTTTCTTTTTTTGGCACTGTTCTATCTATCTATCTATCTACTTCCTATTTGGAAATTAGAATAAAGAAGCAATAATTCTTCTGTGTTATCTTCACTTGACCTCACAAGTTACAGAAAATAAAATTTCATATGACATAAAAAAAAGAAGACTAAACCCTTTTTTGGAATAAAAAACAAAATGAATTAAAATATAAAGGAATATGCAAATGAATTAAATAATGAAAGGGACCTTATTCGCCTTATTTGGCTTTTATACGAGGCATTTCCTAGATATTACAGTCAAAATCTATAAAGAAGCATAGACGTCCAGACAGTGGTTCACAAATTTTCTAGCGTCGAGGCTCTCCTGAGGACAACTCCATGTTTCAGCTCCATGAATACAATAAGATGAGCACTGCTTGTATTTTTTAAATTTATAATTTTTTAAATGCACACATATTTCATCAATATTAAATCATTTATTGCGTAAGTCAGATTTTTAATACTGTTACAAAAATTCTATAGAAAAAAAAATTTAAAGCAGCCCCTACACAGTCAATAGTATTGACAATACAACCATCAATCCTCGTGTAAACAGTCTCAATGTTTCACTACCTTACACGATCAATATTATTGTCAATACCTTCGCTCAGTACTTACTACTTCTGCCACTAGGAGAGTTAATCTACTCGGTTATTTGCTGGTTTTTCCCTTCCAAAATATGAATAATCGTAATTACTCACAAAAGCTTGCATTGCTATTATTTTGGTGCTTGGCACTAAAGTGAAACGCAAACACTGGACGAAAGAATGGTTGAAAAAGAGAGATGAATATTCTCATTTAGTACTTTTGAAAGAAATCAGCCTCTGCGATGTTGAAGTTTTTTCAAGAACTACTTTCGAATGGATGAACCTACCTTTAACAACTGATACAGATGTTAAAAGTAGGTTCAGATGAACCATTTTTGAAAAGACAGCACAGAAATATGAGAGAAAGTGTAAGTGTTAGGGAAAGATTAGCCTTAAATCTGAGGTAGTTGGCCATAGGAAGAAATTTTGAAGACTTGAAGTTTTCAGTCATAATATCCCCACCAACTATCAGCAAAGCTGTAATAGAAACCTGTGAAACCTTTATATATGTCCTACAAGACTTTGAAAAAATTACAATCACCTTTAAAAAATGTATGATTGAAGTTTTATTTCAATACACAAATCTTTCCCAAGAACCTCCACCGAATCGCGTTTTGAACTGAACTTTAATGAAGGGACTATATATTTAATTGACTATATGAAATGTATGTTAATCAGAAAAAAAAAAAATTAAAAAATTACAATCATCTTTAGAAAAATGTATGACTGAAGTTTTCTTTTAAAACACAAATCTTTCTAAAGTACCTTTGTAAGGTATTGTATCACTGTTGTTAAGGTTAGTTTCAACGTTGTATAAACTACTGAACTGAGTATTGATGGAAATATTGCGCCGCCCCTATACGGTCAATATTATTGTCAATACGCTAAGGTATTGTCAATATTATTGACCGTGTAGGGGCCGCTTATGATAATTAAAATAAAAGTAATTATTTTTTTTATTTTTTTAAACAAAACTTTCTTTTCTATTGAACTAGGCATTGCTAATTAGCTTGCGTATGCAATTGATTCATTTACAACAAAATAAAAAGGATTTAGAAGTATTAATTTTGAATAAAAATTATAACAGCATTTATTTATCACATATTCTTAATTGGCAAAGTATTCTTATCTAGTAATATTGAAAACTAGAATATTTGAATAAAAAGAAAAAAATACGAATTGCATAACGCAATTGATTATGTTTTTCTGCTGCTTCATTAAATTTATCAAAAAATTAATTGTTGAAAGTAAATAAGTCGTTAATACTGAACAAATCTAAAATTCTAATTTGAAAAGTTCATACGATTTTTTTCTAACAATTACAACAATTACATTTAAAATAACAAATTTTCTTGAAGCTTCAAATTTCACCATTTGCACTAACATAAATATTTGGAGGAGGGGAGCAAGTCCAACCAACCAACCAGATAGATAAGATTAACTAACATTAGATAGAGAAGTAGTTACATTGTTGTCCACAAAAAGCGCTCCAATAAGATAAACCAATGCCATTATAATAACCATTTGAAATTTAATGCCACAAATTCCCGTATAACTATGAAAAAAATAATTTTTTTGGGGGGGGGAAATATTTTAAATAAAAATTATTGGTTTTTAGTTATCTGGGAAGTTAGCTTAACTAGATTAAAAATGTAGTCAGTCAGTTTTCAAGAAAATTCCAAACAAACTTTGTAAACGTGTTTTGTAAAGTAGCGTTTTTTTTTTAAATTTAGAATTCTAGCAATGTTATTATAAATATGACAAAACCATACACTGTGCTGAAGTGGCATTTTAGAAGAAAGCATTACGCTACTCTGTTTTCTCTGAAACCTGCAATCAATCAATTAATTTTCACGGATATTGAGTTCAAGATGAAGCACGTAAATAATATTCGAAGTTTGAAAAGAATTGCGAAAAACTGAAAAAAAAAAAAAAACATTTAGTAAAACCACACTTCCGGCAGATCGATTTTTGCCCGAAACCGAATTCGTGTCTGATGCAGTAGCAGTACCAAAAACGGAATACCAAGTTCACACCACTTTTGCTAAAAAACATACTTTTCATTCTCAAAGGGTTTCAAAACTCGTATTTCCAGTGAAAACTCAATTTCATTAAAGAAACTCTTTATTGAGAATAAGAGAAAGTAATAATAATGTATTTTTTACGAGAATTGTGATGAGCGAAATGGAATTTAAAAAAAATGAAATACTTATTTTGTTCTTAATAAATCTGTATGTTTTGTTTTACTGTTTTTACTATTTAATGCAACATTCTTCTTTTTACATCTCATTTGTTCGTGACTTCCCAACCTTCAACTCACGACCCCCTATTAGGTCAGGCATCCCACTCTGTAGTAGCCCTATAGTAGACAATCCATCAACTGTCCAATGTAAATAGAGCTAGCTGTCTTTTATGTTTGATGCAAACATTTTGGCATTAAATTATTTCGGCCATATAGAAAATAAGTCTTAAAAACATTTTCAAATCATGAGAAATCGTTGTGCCTAAAGAACTTGGAGAATCTTTGAAAAGTACTAGTTTACTTCATCAGGATTTTCTTAATGGAAATATAATAAGGAATAAGGGATCCCTACGCGAGGGACTGGGTTTACTGCTCTGTTACTTTCTTTTTGTTCCTAGGAGACTTTTCAGCTTACTATCCTGGATGGGGCAGTGTTGTTTGTAACGACAGAACACTGCCTAGAGGTGGCCAGTATCCAATGACCGTATGTTGACGCCCTTAAAAAAAAGAGTAAGGAATAAGAGAACAATTTAATGCGATTAATTGCCATAAAAATAATGTTAGCCTTATAAGTGCTGGGTCAGTCACACACTAATAAAAAAGAAAAACCTCTTGATTTAACTTGGAAAACGATTTTTCATCGATAAGTTAAAACTTATTTGCAAAAATATTATTTAAAACTGATTTCTAAAAAGGAGTAAATCTTTATTTATACACTTAAAATAATAATCAATTAAATTAATATCGTAACAAAAGATATAAAATTTAGTGAACAAGGAAAATAACATTTCCATTATGTGAATATAAGAAAAGAACTACAACGTACGTAGTAATCTCTAATAAAATATTATTATGTTTTTTTAAAGTATTAATAAACTTCTCTAGCGGACACTGATCAGGAAATAACAAACTTTTACAGTAAAACCGTCTTTATTACATAATATTTCAATGGATTTTTCCTGCTTCATTGTTCTGTGTCCCAGTAATATATACTATATCCTATGACATTTTTTTTTGTTTTTATTTTTATATATAAAATAAATAATAGTCATTTCCGAATATAGCGTTTCTTATGATATAAATAAATTCATCGGATGTTAGTATCGGAAAATATGTATATTAAAATAGGAAACTGTAATAATAGATACTTCAGCATAGTAGTGAGAGCATAATTTCACCCCAGCACTAAAACTCTTTTTAAATGAATGTATCCGGAAAAAATGTTTCAAATCCATGTTACTACTTCCGGTCGACTAATTTGAATCAAAATCTTATTGTCGGCTCCTCTGCTAGAACTTGAAAGAAATATCATGTTTGAACTTTCTGTAATTTTCATAATTTGAGTTATACTGAACACACGCACCCTCAGTCACATACACGGACGAATTTTTCTAAATACCATTTTTTTTTTTTTTTTTTGGACTCAGGGAGCTCAAAACATGTATCTCCGGTGAAAACTCAATTTCTATGAATTTGAATGATCGCAATACTTGCTCTTCAACAGTATAAGAAAAATAATTAAACAATCTGCTGTGTAACACTCATACGACTTTGTCTTATTAAAGTTTTTTTTTTTTTTAATCTCAGTGCATTGCCGGCCTCTGAACAGTGTTCTCTCGTTATAGACAAACTGTCCATCACCGGACAGTGAGCTGTAGAGGCTGCTAGGAAGAAAAAAATCTAAGGATAGCCCAGCTGGACTCGAATCTGGGTTCTCTGCGTGGGAGTCCAGTACGCTAACCACTTAGCTATTCCCTCCCCTTGTTATTAAAGTTAATAAAATTTATTGACCAATTTTTTTTTTTTAAACTTTCAAATTAATTTTTTTTCTCCAGAGCTTTTACATAAATATAGAAAGGTTGGGTTACAGGCTGGTAGGCACACTTTGCTGAGGTAGTTATTTCAATGTAGTTACATTGCTGCCCAGAAGCCAGCGTTAATAGCATTGCAGTAACTCAAATAACATTTGACATTTAACGGTTACAAATTCCACAGAATCACATTTCCAATTAACTGATTTTCTTCAAATTTGGAATTCTATAGCAATATTTCTGTGTAGAAATTTATAACTGGCAATACCATAACATTTTACTGAAGTGGCACTTTATTAATGATTGAAAATGTAATGTGATTTTATTGGTGTAGTTTGTGTTGTAATATGTAGCGTGAGCGTTATTGACGAGGGCTTGTTTGTATTTGTTTTAGAGAAGAGAGAAGTATTAAGAAATAAGTAGAGAGATTAGATTAGTAACGGGGAGGGGGGCGAACCACATTCCACTGCGACCCACAAAGCGAGGTCTATTGTGGATCCCCTTAAATTATAGCACAACCCCCAGCTTTGCCCTCCTAATCAATCCTAGCAAAGCTGAGAGCGGCTCCGTCATGAAGCACATAGCTTCGGGATTGCCTGTCCCCAATTGAAGAAACCTTATCCTCGCCAGGCCGGCGCACTCACAAAGGATGTGCGCCGGGGTTTCTTCCTCTGCCTTGTAGAATCGGCATACCGCTCTATCTGCAAGTTGTAGATGGTGTATGTTCCTGTTCAGCCTACAATGCTCTGTTAGTAGACCCACAATTAGCCTTATATCCCTTCGGGTATGGCTCAGTAGGTCTCTGGTAAATTTAGGCAAACGACTCTTGATAAAGAGCTTTGCCTGCCTCTGTCCTGGTGTTCTTTCCCACCAACGCAGACGCTGTTTTTCTATCCAACCTTTGATAGAAGTTTGAATAAGGTTCCTGGATAAGCCGCAGAAGGGTCTGGGGCCTATGAAGGTATCCTGCGAACCCTCCCTTGCTAGGACATCCGCCCTTTCATTGCCATTTCCCGGCACCCAGGCGAGTGTCAGTTTATGCGGAGTACCCACCTCGGTTAGGGTAAGTAGGCTATCCCACACCAGTCTTGAGACTATCTGGTGTTAAGAAAGTGCCTTCAGGGCTGCCTGACTGTCGGAGTATATGACCACTCTTCTACCCACTATACCTTGCCTTATAATCTCCCTAGCGCAGAGTTGTAACGCCACGACTTCAGCCTGAAAGACCGTTGCGTACATCCCTAGGCTGGACTTAATCTTAACTTTAGGCCTGCCCCTATAGACCCCGGCTCCACCCCAGTCAGAGTTTTAGATCCATCTGTATACCAGATCGAGTTACCGAACAGGGGGGGTCACATAAGAAATAAGTAAGAAGTCACCACTGTTTTAAAATAAATATATTATTCTCTAAATTAATTTAAATATTTTTTAAGATCACAATATTAAGCTTATAAATATATAGAAACCCTTGCTATTAAATATTTAGCTAGATTGATTTAAACTCAAATGTTCACGTAACATTATCTGGCACTGATGTTCTCTTTCGTATGAATACTGGTTGAAGCTTGTAAGACCTCTGATGAAACAATGCTCTTCTTGGTAGTTAAAAACCTGCCATTTATATTTGATTTCTAAAAAAAAAAAGGGGGGTAAAAGACAAAAAGTTGCCTAGTTCTCCGACCTCAACTTGTAACGGTGTCTTGTACTGCATTTTGACCCTTTACCAGCCAACATATATATTTTTTGACTAAAATAAATATTAGTTCTTGCATCCATCACAAAAACATAATGCTACCTTTCAATTAAAACCTTCAAAAAATCAATGCTCCCCAGAAAATGGTACACATAAAAGTGATTGGTTGTTTATGCACGTATATAATATACAAAGTTTACTAGGAAATCAAAGGAGCCATTTTGAAAAAATAATCTTGAAAAACCGAGCAAAAAAAAAAATCATTCAGTAAACTTTTTGAGATATATTGTAAGGGACCTCAACATATATATTTCCAGTATAAATGGAATTTCAAAAATTTCATACGATTACAATATTTCCTTGTACTCTGAATAAAAGTAAAATTAAAAAAAACAAAAAAAAAAACAAATAATTATTCTTACATTGATAAAGTTGTAAGCAATAAATTGTCTGCCAAATAATTTAAAGTTAAAATAATTTTTATCATAATAATTATATAGTGCGAAAAAAAATAAAAAAAAATTGTGTAATCTATGTGTGTGGGGGGGTGGGTGGGAGGGGCAGATATCTAACATTACTTTCAACAGCTAACCTGTGAAGTGCGGAACCCCTCCTTTTAGGATTTTAGAGTAGCAATTCCAGTCTCTCACTCTAACTGTTCTGGATGCAAAATCGAACAGACCTGTGTGACCTTCACCCTTTAGAAGTCGGCCAGCACTCTTAACACTCCTAGCACAATGTACAGTTTTTCACTCTCATTTCCTCCGTCCATTATTTCCATTATTATTGGACGCTTTTTTTTGCTACTTCTTCTTCACTTGAAATATACTTCTTTTCTTTTTTTTTTTTTTTGAGAGAGAAAATAGAATTAAAATATAATTGCTTGCATAAATATTTAAAATAATTCTAAAGCTTGAATTGTATTTAAATAAACAATGTTAAGTTCTGGTGTGAAAATATTTCTGAATACACTAAAGATAGTTCCGTTCCAAGCATTTCTTTAAAGAAATACATTGATTATTGTAAAGAGTGAAGAATAGCAGCCAAACTGAAGAATAGAGTGTTTTTTCTCTATTAATATCTCACACTTAATTCTCTATTAATATCTCATTACTTAATGTTTTCTCCTTTTAGTTAAGACTAAAAATTGTTAAGTTGGGAACTATTTCACTAATTTTGGAAGTATGTTTTACACTTCCATATATTAAAATCATTCTCTCATTTATTATCCAAAAATAGATCGCATAATAAATTATTGAAAAATAAAAAAACCGAGTAAGAGAATGTAAAAATAAATAGAAAAGTATTTTTGTAGACTGTTGGTTAGTGTATTATGTAATTATTAAATTTATCAGTCAAAAAGAAAAAAAAATCTCCTATTATGCTAACGTTTTGACAGAATTTCCTCTAGACTTTAATCTAAATTACAATACAATGGAGAACAAAAAAATATATATTTTTGTTGTAACTTTTATTTTTATTTTTGTTTATAAACATAAACATAACTGTGCTGTATAAAAAAAAAAAAAAAGTTAAGTTAATAAGTTTGTAAGTGCAATTGCTAGAGTGTTGTATGTATGTATGTTCGTAGTGTGTTTATATGTTTTAGAGAGATTTTTAAGAAATAGTGAATAAGACAAATTTGTTTACAATAATAATAATAATAAGTTAAAGAAATAATTGTACATTAAAGAAATACATGAGCATATTTTTATTAAAAAAAAACAAAAACTTAATACGGCAAGGAAATCCGTCTGCCGGGGTTTGGTCTATGATACAAATTTATAAACAATATAAAAAACGTCTACATAACAATTTAGCAAACAAAAAAACTTTACGACCATATTATAATAACATAATTCTACGGAAATGAAAAGATAAACAAACAAATTAAACAAAATTAATTACTTGTGAAAAATAAAAAAAAAAAAAATAGTATATGGACTGCCAAATAAAACAAATTTGAAAGAGAAATATTAAAAACATACCAAATATTATTCTTTCAAATTTAATAAACAAATCATAAATTGTTGCAAAATTGAAAAAAAAGAGAGAGAGAAAAAAAAAATTATAAAATAAAAGTACAGTTTAGGAAAACAAAATAAAAACAATCAATAACAAATAATAATATAATGGAGGGCTTTTCAGTAATTAAATTCATTATTAATTATTTTTCTGTATTCCCAAGCAGAAGCGGCATATGTAATCAGGCGAGACCATTCTGGACCATTCAGCAAATCAAGAAAAAAAATCAAACGAGAGAAATCTTTCTCTAAATACGACAAACGATATGGGGCCAAGATAGGACATTGTGCGACGAAGTGAAACGTATCTTCCTTTACTCTATAATTGCAGAGTGTGCACTCTTCCTGATCGTCAAGATTATAAGGCTTGTGATTGAGGTTTAGCAGTTCTCCTCTTAGCTTTATCACCCATCGTATATCCGAAATGCGATTTTGCGTCTCAATTTCACCAAACAGGCTTGCACTCCTAACGTCATGATTGAGAATCTTATAAATACTGTAACGGCGGGACGCTTGCGCTCTTTCTCTCTGCTTCAAAACAAAAGTTTCCTTCAATCGGGAGATAATACATTTGAAGCTTTGACGGAAGAACCTCTCTTTCCGAGTTATCGAAATTCAGTGTAACTGCAGTTTGATTGGCCAGATTTTCCCAGTCCGCAACCCAAGATATGCCTAATCTCTGAACCTCCTCAGCTACTACACGGGGAAACCTTGATTGATCCATATTTAGCACTTTATATATGTAACGACTGTTTAAAACCAAAGTATGAAAGAAAATAGGTTCAAGGCCAGTCTCTAAATGAAGAATATAAGAAGGCGTAAAATTTGGCAAAGCAAACAACTTTCTTATGAAGAACCATAGAGTTCTTTCAAACTTCCTGAGATTCCTGTCATCCCTACACTTGGGCTGCATAACCAGAGTGGCTCGCGACACGAAATTTGTTTACAATAAATATAATATATATTTACTATAATGAATTTATATACGTTACAAAATTATAATTTATTAGTGAATACTATGCTTATAAACAAACAAACGCTGGAACATAAATATTCTTGTAGCTAAATTGATTTTAAACACAAATGTTCTCATAATACTTACTACTGGCGCTGAAGTTAAAAGAGTCACGTTCTGAATAATACTGTTATACTATGTGAATTAGAAGACTCTGGATAGTACTGGATTTTTCGTACTTAAAACTCGCCCTTTATATATTATTTTCTTGGATATAAAGGGGGTTAAATTTTGGAAAGGAGTTTGGATAACTAACGGTTTGTTGTCCCATTTTTACAAGTCCTTTGTCTTTGAATAGCATTGACCTCAGTTGCTTCACATAACTATAATTAAAATCTTTTTTAAATCACAATATGTCCATTTTCTACAGCAAAAACGTTATTCAATATTTCCGTTTTTTTTTTCCTTCTTCCACTAAAAATATTGTTATTCCACTAAAAATTGTTATTATTTTTTATTTACAATTTTGTTGTTATTATTATCATTATTATTATGCTTTTTGCACTTTTTATTAATTTATTGTTGTACATCATTGTATTGCATTTAGATTAAAGCCTTGTTAAAGACAGGAAACTCTGTCGAAACCTTGGCATAAAATTGAAGGTTTTCTTGTTCTTAACTGATCCTCTCTAAATTTATTCATAACAGAAAGTAAAAATCCTCTCAAGTGGATTTATTGGTTACATTTAGTTCCCATAGGGATTGTTGGAATATTGAATTTTACTTAAAATTTCTGTTGTACCTAATGATGAAACTCCATCAGCATTCCCTTAAATGCTTGTAGTAAAAAAATGAATGGAATATAAGTGTTTATAAGCGACAATTCATGCCGAAGTTCTCGGGTTCGAGACCTGGCAATACCTGTCCTTAGATTTTTTTCATCCTAGAAGGATCTACAGCTCGAAGACTAGGTTGTCAGCAATGAGAGAGCATTGTTCAGATATCGGCAGCTTGGTGGGGCCGATAATAAATCTTTCAGGTCGCAGTGCAGTGCACACTATACCAGTGGAAGCGAACCTTTTCCACTCTGGTTTTCACTAATATATACTATTTCTCGGTTTTACTTCTTCTCAGGCATAAAAAGTTTTCTTTTTTCTTACTATTAGTAGAGGAAGAAACTGCCATATTTTGGAAATTGAGTTTTCATAGGAAACAAATGTTTCATAGTCATTGTGTACGAGAAAAAGTTTTTAGCAAATGATTTGCGTATTTGTGCGTGTGCATGTGGGTCTAATATATATATATATTATATAAGATAAAATAATATAATATGTTATAATATATTTAATAAAAAAAAAAACTAATTTCTTCACAAATTATTCTCAGATATAAGAAGAGAGTCAGATATACATATATAAGAATTCTATTTACTATACAACTTTTATCTACTTACTAGTTAGCTTTAACCAATAATATAGTTAGGAAGGATGGAAAACCAATATATTGACATTCTGTTTAGACTTATATGTAGGATTCCAGGGTATTATAACAAATCAGCCCTACTTTCCAAATTTAACATGTTATTTCTTTTTCTGCTTACTACAGCATATCTCTTTTACTTATATAAATGAGACATACTATTTCTTTTTATAAAGATAAACTTCTATTTTTGTTATTGCAAATGTCTTTGTTTATTAAGTTAATGGTCGTACAGAAACATTCACATGACATTCTCTAACTACAATTTATACAATGATAAAATTAACCGAAATTTTTACATTTGCCCAAACAGAAGTATAGCTCATGTTGGTTAGCGCCCATTGGCAAGTATTACTTAGAGTGAATACTTTGCAGTCCAGAAGACAATATATCAACCATACGAATAAACTGCAATAACGTTTGAAATCTAACATCACAGTTTCCTCAGAACTGCGAAAATAATTATTTTCCAGAAAAATGTTTTAAATGAAAAGGAAAAGTTTTTTTTAATGAGCAGTTAACATTTCAATTTTAAATCGTTGTAATATAATATAGTTCATGAGAAAATTCCAAAAGAATGCAAAAATCACGTCTGTAACGTTGTACCTTCCGAAAATCGATTTTCTTCATATATGGAATACTAACAAAATCATCAGAGACATTTTCCGTCGTAGCCTGCTTCATTTTGTGGTCATCGACCGGTTTCGGGCGTTCGCCCATCTTCAGGATGCGTTTGTCAGACAGTGTGATAACACAGAATTGCACAGAGCAAATTCAGTTTTTACACTTTATACTCCTATTATATACTATTATATAATCTATACTCTATTTTCGGGCGAACGCCCGAACCTGGTCGATGACCACAAAATGACTCTACCATGGAAAATGTCTGTGATGCTTTCCAGCTCTGTGGAACCAACCACCGCAACAAATACTAACAAAACTTTAAATTGTATATGGTAGAACTGTTTTTAGCAGAAAGTTTCAACGATAGTTCTCCCAAATGATCCCGTCAATTAAACACCATTGAGTAAAGTCGCACTTCTGGTTGGTAATTTTGATCAGATGCGGTGGTGGTAGGCTAAACGGAATACCAATTTTGAGGTACCCGCATTTTTTCATTTTTGTGACATTTTCTTCAGACACATACCCAAACACTACGTATACATACACAGAGATACACACACACATACACACACAGAGGCTAAAACATATTTCCTTCCTACTCATGGGTCTTCTTCAGAAATTTATTTCAGGTTTAACTCAACTAGCTATGGCTGTAATAAAACTGCTGCATATCTTAAAGTAATTTGTAATACTTTCTTTATTAAAGGAACTAATACTAACCTTAAGATTTCCCGACAAATACCTGAACCTTCCATTCATTGGAAAACTCATAAAGTTTAAACTCAATTTCTAGCAAAATAATGCAATAATATGTACATATAATATATACACGTATTTGTTGTGGGGGTTGGTTTCGCAAAGGTGGAAAGCATCAGAGACATTTTCCGTGATAGCCTGCTTCTTTTTGTGATCATCGACCGGTTTCGGGCGTTCGCCCATCTTCAGGATGCGCTTGTTAGACAGTGTGTATAAACTGAATTTGCTCTGTGAAAGTCTGTGTTATCACACTGGGTGACAAGCGCATTCGGAAGATGGGCGAACCCCGAAACCGGTCAATGACCACAAAATGAAACCGGCTATCACGGAAAATGTCTCTTATATACACATACGTATATTTATAATATATTCTTAATTTAGGGCGCGTCAACGGCGCCGGGTGTCTTTTGTTATCGTCATTTTACTATTAATTTTTCTTAGAATGGTCTTCTAATATTTGCTTTCTTAAAGAGAACTAATGGTTAAATAAAGCTTGGTTACGCTCAAGTTATGTGGCAAACATGCTTGTTCTCTATATTGTCTCTGGCACCTTTAGAATACATGTAATACGGCTAGTTTTTGTCTACACCATGAGCACCTGGTCTTCTGGATCGTACAAGAAGGATCCCGAATATTAAACGGGTATATGCCCATTCTTTAGCCTTGCAATTATTACCGAATTGTACCGCGGGAAAATCTCAGCTGGTATATTTTACAAGTCTGGCTTAACGTCCTTCATCTTCTTTTCATTGATGGTGTTCAATGATGCTGCCATTTTCGAGTTAGTTTTTTTTTTTTTTTTTTTATGATAATTTCTGTATCAGTGGGACTTATAGAAAGGGTGTTATCTATTTGTCTTCAGACAACAGTCTGATCGTATGGGTAAACCTCGATCAACGTTATGTAACAACCTTACAAATCCAGTATGTAAAAATAGTACTTTACCATAATGTCAAATGAATAACTATTTATTAGTATGATAAATCATACACAAACATGTTAAGATTAACTTGATAAATTGGTTATTATTATTATTATTTTTTCGTTATTGTGTTTTGGCTAGCCGGTAGTTAACTGAGGAACTGTAGTTTTGAAGAATCTGTGATTTTGAAGCAACTTTAAATAAGTTTTGTGAAGCTGATGACCGTTTTCATACAATGTATTCACTTTCGTACTTTCAGGCACGCTTATCCCTGAAATATAATCCCCACCAATTATGTTTATGTAATGTCGGGAAACGTTTAGTAAAAATTACAAGTTTGTTTGCAAATTTGTCAATTAGAAATGTAATGTTGGTAGTAAGAGAATGTCATATGCTTTTAAACCGAAATGTTTATTATTAGCAATAAAACAACTGTAATATGATGGTGTGATGATGTGTATTTGTAGTTGCACGAGCGGTGTTGTAGAAAAAAGGGCTTGTAAGTATGCAAGTTTAAAAGAGAATGAAGTATTAGCAATAATCAAGAAATCACCACTGTTAACAATTAATATATTCTGTTAAAATAATAACTACAACTTATTTGATATTATAAACTTATTTAATTTATTATGAAACTGGCACAGATATTAGAGAGCGATTCCTGAAGTAGTGTTCCGATGTTTCCACCTTGATATTTAGAACAAGTCTGTGTTAAAAGAATCTCTTCTCTTTGTCCGTTTAGTGCCTCCCCTGTTAGGAGAAGGGGGAAGTACAATGCCAGTAACTGGACTTCTTCTACCTGGCTTGCCCTTTTGCAAGGGTATGTCACATATTTCGATAATTTTGATTTATTTATAAATTAATATATTTTAATGTTTTGCATCCATCACACAACCAAACAACACTTCTCCTCCAATCATAACAAATCTATATAAATATGGTTAATTGATGTTTGTAATTAGTTCGGTTTAGGTATCCTATTTTGAATTTGCAAATTTAATCTATTTTTTTATCCATTTTTGCATACGAACATCCAATGTTCATTGAGGAAAGTAGGATATTCTAGGTCGCTGGATAATATTCTCTATAATCCGTTCAACATTTTTGAATTTTTGAATTTGTTTCAGAATATGGCTTTTTAAGTGTGGCAAAATTGAAATGAAAACTATGCAAATAACTACGCAACTATGGAACAATTATTTTGTATTTTTCCTTTAAAAAGTTATGTTGCTATCTCCGAACGGAATGTCATTAAATATAATTCATACGATTTGCAAAAGAGGACTTTGATCATACATTTTTATTATTATACTAAAAAATTCATTATTCTGTTTATTTTCTTTAAAAAAAAAAATCTACTTTATTATGGCTGCTCTATCTACTAATCACAAATTAAACTAGAATTGTAATTCATTCATGCAAAAGCATTATTGATTCCTAGCCTATTGTTTGGAATTCGTGATAGTGAGTTGCTAGAATACAAATGATTTTGATAACAAACAATGAGTGAATAAATGAAATTATTTAACATATTTATTACTTTCATATTGGAAACCAATTTGTAACCATAAACAAATTTGTTAAAATAAAAAAAGGAGAGTTTAGTCGGGCCAAAGCCGTTAGTTATCCGTATGGTTATTAGATATTGAACACGTTTTCCATATTTATTTCTGAATTTATATTGAAGTAATTTCTCTTAGTGAATGCTATATAATATTTACCTAATAATGCAATGGCCATTATTAGTTTAGCTAAGTATTATCTTTTGTTCAAATATTAATGTCACGTGAATCGCCTATTGCTAAAATCAATATTGCAATGGAATCAACAGACAGGTTAAAGAACAATTTAAAAAATAAAATACATATATTGATTAAAATTTATATTAATTAATTGAGTAATTAATTAATTAATTACTTGGTTACATTAGGTATGTAGCGATTAGGAATCTGAAGACGTAGATTGACCTGGCCGTGTTAAATGAAGTAGCAGGCAGAAGAGTTGGATCAGCATAATAATTTTCACTTCGCAACAAAAGCACAGTTAAGTTAAATTTACAAATATCGATTAATTATCATTCTTAATGGCTCAAGAAATAGGACTGAAATGGTGATGCAATTTAAAGATTTGCATATGTTTCTAGTAATAACCACTGGTGAACAAAGAGGTTATTTAAAAAACACCATGTTAACTGTATTGCTAATGAGCAACCTTTGCTGATTGTTTTTTTTACTCCACAGAATGGAAGACTTGTTAAAGTAGTATGGGAAGTCCTAAAATTTTATTGCTTGCCCAAATGCCATTACTAAAGAAATACATATCATTTTTCGCCTTTGCTTCTTCATCATCATCATCTTCTTCCCTGTACAATGTTTACTATGTTTATGGTAGCGGGCTTTTAGAGCTTTTTCTATTCCATTTCCAGGCTGTCACATACCAATTCTTGCCGTCGTTTCCAAAGTTTTTACTGTCAAAGCCCAGATTATTTCTCGGGCGAAGAAAAGTTTCTTTACTCACCTTTTATCATTTACTAGCAAACATTCTTACTCAATTACTGATTCGATTTCTAATTCCCATCGGAATACAACTATCTCTAGTGTTCCTCCGCAACTATTTCCAG
>JAAEAF010008274.1:0-47670 GCA_011037195.1 Triatoma infestans | reverse complement strand
ACAAAACCAAGAACTAGAGCATGATAATAAAAATGTAAAGATAATTACTGAAACTTGCTTTTGTGAAAACTGGAAAAAAAATATTCAAGCACAAATTATCAAACTTGAAATACCAGTGATATTTTGGTTTATGCTTTACATAATTATTATAAGAACTGAAAGCCCAATTTAAAAACTAAAAAAAAAAAAATTGTAACAAATTCAGTAACAGCTAAATATTAATGTTCATTTTACTTTTAATTTTAATGGTACATCCTCAAATTTATCCTTTCCTAAAGCTGTCACAGACAAGGAAAAATTGGCCTCTTCTTGTGGATGTATAATACCTGCTTTTAAATTCCAATTAATTTCAAGTAAATGCTTTCTTAATGTAGATGCTTTTGCATACCAATCGTAATAAAACGGTATTTTTCCAGTATTTTGCAATACAAATAATACATTAGTAGGAATTCTATAATTTAACTGAAAAAGATTTAAAAAAATTTAAAAAAAAATCAATGAATTAAAATTTTATTATACAAGTATATAAATTATATTGTGTATGAGTACACTCATAACCACAGTCACAATTGAACATGTTATGATAAGACATACAAAAGTTTCCCATTCTAGGATAGTCCTTGAAGAAGGCAAACAATGTTTGCCGAAAACGTCGGGTTATTAAAAAAAAAAAACACTCAAAAAATTTTTTTTGATGTTTTCCTTTGATACCCCTTGGCCGATCAGCCTTCTAACAGATACATCTGGGTTTATAATAAATTGCAAACAGGTTATAGTGAAAAGACTAAAAGAATATATTATAAACTATATAGTTTTTCGAAATACATAGTTTGCCTTTCCAAGTTACGGTTAACATAAAAATGTGATAAAGTAAGAGGAAAGGGAAGGACGAAACTGTTTTGGATGATTAGGATCATGGTATATTTGCTCCAAAAAGAGAGCATAGGATACTTACACCAGTAAGACTTACATTAAGTGTGTATTGGTTGTAATTTGACAACGCTAAAGAAATGTAAGAGTTCTTTAGCAATATCGGAAACTTCCGACGAAGCCTTCGTGGATGGGGTACAAATACAAAGAAGAGGGGCAGAGTAAAATCCTATGAAGGTATCGGAAGCAGTTGAAGAAAAAAAACGGACGTACTAGTGAGATGGTTTGAACATAACATAAAATTAGACGAGTATAAGTAATTAAAAAAATGTAAAAAGTATGTAGGGAAAGGCATTTAGGAAAAAAGGAAGCCGACTTACTTGAATAATTTTAAACAAACAATAATTATTGTGGTAAAAAAAAAAAAACAAACCAACAACGGAAAATGCTTGTTTTACTAATCGTAGATCCAAATAAACTTTGACCGCTTTTTAGTTTTGGAAGAAATAACATTTAAAAACAATTAAATTCAAAAACTCAGGGATCTCAAATTCTTAAATTCAAATTAGTAAAATAAAAAAAGATAAAATTACGCTTTGTAATAAAACATAATTGAACTGTTAAAAATAACTTATTGGTTCAGAAGTTGTTGATTAATAAACATTAAAAAAAAAAAAAACTATACACAATATGAATTATTATATACCTTTCCAATATCTATGATATTAGGTTGTGTAGAACTCATGATTTCCATGTTATGCATATTCTTTTGATAGCTTAAAATGCATTCTGTTTCAAAACATTTTGTTAACACTCTAAAAACCATTGGTGATCGCATTTTTTTAATTTTAAATTTCACTAGAAACATAATCTCTCTGGCGAATTTCGGATCAAATGAAATACTTTAAAAAAGAAAAAATAATAAAATTAATTTATGTTTTAAAAAAACAACTAAAGGATAATGGATTCCTCAAAAATCAAATGATAAAAAAAAAAAGCAAGTCTTCTTTTAAAGGATTAAAGGGGCCACCTCAAGCAGCAATCGTAGTGGAACTACCTTGTGCTATAACAGTGATATACCATATTAAGGATACTGATTATCTTATTTTCGAAGCATGCCCCCTATAAGTTAGAAAATGTATCATTAATCATGGCGAAATAAAAATATTAAATTTCTGATCATTTTTTTTTTCACGGTGAAATCAATTATGCTTAGATTAAAAAAAAATGTGAAAATGTCAACCCCGTTTCTGGTAAAGCATTTTATTTACAGTCATGTATAGTTAGTTCTACCACCTGTATAATATTAAAGTATATTAAAAGCATTGATAGAATTCTAAAAATTTGAATTATGTATGTCTTCAGCTAGGTAGCTTAAAAAACCAAGTATAATTCTTTATTAAAAAATTCAAAATTCTTTATTACTTTCTCCAAGTAAGAGGAAGTATTCTAATTGTGTCGAATTTTCGATACCGTGTTACCGGAAATATCCGTTTCGAGATCCCCTGAGTCCAAAATAATGGTTTCTACAAAATGGTCTATGTATGTATGTATGTATGTATGTGAACATCATAGCTCAAAAATAAAAAGCCGTAGAAAGTTGAAACTTGATATTCCGTTTAGGTATCACCATGGGATCTGACAATACGTTATCTGTCGAGATTCCTTAAGCGGAAATACGACTTTACTAGTGGGTTATTTTACTTTTTTGCGATTTTTTCAAAAATGACTCCAGAGATTTTCTTGAAACTTGATATATCAATTATGCATCTAAAGAGCTACAACTTTTATTTGAAATATTTCTTAAAGGCACTTTTGGGGGAGAGGTAGTATATTATACAGTTCTGTCATCTAAAAAATATTACATTTAGAATTAAATGTGTTGTCGAAATTCCGAGTATGAAAAAATTCAGGAGAATTTTCCTGAAATATATTTTTTTAGTTTTCTTGTATTTTTTCCGGCTCCAACGATTTTCTTTGAACTTGGAATGTGAACGAACTACACATATAAAGAGCTACAACTTTTATTTGAAACATTTCTGCTGGTGGTGGAGGGGTGGGGTTATGTTTTTCTGTAACGTGCTATCAGATTATACAATTTTACCATCCAAACAAAATTAATTAGATATAAATACATGGCCAAAATTCCGAGTTTCATGAAAATTAATAAACTGGAACTGCGCTTTTAATGAATAGTTTTTCCAGTTTTTAACGAACTCCAACTAATTTCATCAAATTCGGTATACAAACTATAAAATTTGTCAATTACAATTTTGAAAACTGGTGAAGAGAAAGTTGTATGACTGTTTCACACCAATTTTTTTTTTTTTTTTTTACAAATAACGTTTTGGTGTTTTTTAACCCCATTTTCAAGATTAATTTTTTATAATGAAGTTTATATATATATCGATGTAAGCCGATATTAATTTTAATTATTCTTATTTGTTGATTAATTGCCTGATTTAGGTCATTTGTTTTGGTCATGATGCAAGTCAATTACATTTTATAATATGAAAGAATTTACTAACTATTTATATTTAAAACCTACATACAGCCCTCACATATGAAGCAACGAAATTGTATACCTAAATATTTCTTCACTTTGGGGTTGAATCTTGCCGGACATTGGTTCTACATTTAATTTTTGATCTTGCTCTTTTGAAAAGAGAGAATTATTGTCAATATTATAATAAAGTTCGATATCTTCTTTGTTAAATAATGTAACTTTTCCAAATGATGGAATTCCTAAAAATAAAAATAAAAAACAAATAAATAAGAAAAGCTTTTAAAACTAATATGGCGAAATTTAAACAATCATGTCTAAGTAATCATATGCATAAGATCTAAAAACTTATTAAAATACAATTATTGTTTGTATTGTTCAACTGTTTACTTTAAATCTAATTTCAAGGTAATACTGATGGAAGTAGGTATATGAAATATCTTGCCTATAAGTCCGAATAAAAATGAAATCGTGACTTATAAGATGAAGCCTAAGTTTACTGCTTTCCAGATACGATTTTTTTCTGTTAGTTATAAAGAAAAGTGAACTAACGCTAATTAAAGAAACAGGCTGATGTAAGATAAAACACGGTGGTAAGCAAGTGATCTAGGTATAACACAAACCTCTTCGATAGGCCGTGGTTAGGAGATTACCTTGGATAAGGCTAGCTGGAGAAACTAGATGATAGAACTACCTAAATTTCATCTTACATCCGAACACCAAATCTCGATCAAATGGTTTCAAATGGTTTGTGTTCAAGGGAAGAAAATTAAAAGAAGTATTCAATAACTCCATTTTAGTTGTGGGAAAAAGTAAAAAAAAAAGTTGGTTTAATATTATTTCATCTTACAAACCTTTCATTGTTGGTCTTAATTTCAATTCATGCGGACTAAATGAAAGTAAAGGATCTCTAGTAATCCCAACGAACAGTATAGGTTGATCAATCTGAAACTGTGGTATTATCAAGTGCCACAATGATTCGAATGTTCCAGCCTCTTGGGGTAAAAATCCAAAAACCATCTAACATTTGGAACAAATAGATTAAAGCATGAAAATATTTACATTAATAGTTAATATTACTTAGATGAAAATTCTGATTAAAATTCCATACTTACCGTTGTACCTTTTCTCGCTTCTATGACTCCTTCTGGTGAAGAACACACAAATATGGGAAATTCAGTATCACTTCTATGCTGTTCAACCCAAGAAAAATGATAACCAAATGATGTAGGATTATAAACTATGAAGCGCCTGGAAAAACGTTCAGCTTAAGATTTAGACAGAAATTCAATATGAATAAGGTACATATATATACGAGTATATGAGCTTGATGAGAATCTTTTGCAGAGTTTATAAAATTAAAATCATATTTTGTGAATCATATATTTGAAAAATAAATAAGAATAAGCTATATCCAAAATTTATGTGTAAAGGAAAATGACAAATAACTCAAAATACACACTTTTATTGGTTAAGATAACAAAAGAATAACTGAAGATTCTCTCATCCGCACTGATGAGAGAAATAAGAAAAAAAAAGCACTGCCAGAATTTGCCTCGTCTCCGGTGGTTCTCCAGCGATATTAAATACTCTCATGAAATACGTGCCTATAACTTGCCTACGCTCTGAACCACACTAACTGCCTAATCAGTAGCGGAGTGGGATGTCATCCCCACTTCCTTCTGTTCTTCTTGCACAGTTTTCCTCTTTAGAAAAGTGGAAAGACTGTGCCCCTTGTCCCCTTCCTTTCTCAATCTCATCCCCCACGAGGGAGCCATTCCTAAGCCTACAGAGGGTTCTAACCATTGCCTCGTCCTCGGTCCGGTCCCAGGCTTCTTCGCCCGGAGCCCAGCTGGAGGGACCCTCATCCTCAGTTGAGGATTCGGCCAGTTACTCCTCAGAGGTGGAGTAGCACTCCGGCCAAACTTCCGCTTTTTCTTTTACTGCCGCTCGCCCTCATCGTTACCTTCCCCATCTCCGATCCAGTTCTTGGAATCGGGCTCCCCGTGAAAGGCGCGTTTATTCCCCCCACGGGGCCTATCGGCTCGTACGCGGGTTTCAAACGAATCAAATCCACGTAATGCCTTCTGATGCGAGGGCTATTCTATAATACCGGATTAGTCTGGGCAAGTATAGTGTGCGGTCCAGTCCATGGACGTCTGAATTTTCGGGAATGGCCAATAGGTACCGCAAATCGAGCTTCCTTTCCCTTGTCGTACTGTTCTGCCCTTTTCCTTCTCCTCCTTGGACCAGTTTTTTTCGTGTCTCAGTAGCCATCAACTATCTTTGCCTCATCGTTCGGAGGACGAAGTCACGGACGCTAACTTCTCCATTTCGATTTGGCATTTAAATAGTAATTTGGGCTCCCTCTTATGCACCAAGGCATATGGCGAAAATCCAGTCAAAGATTGGGGGGGAGGAGAAGCACTGCATTGGGCCATAAGTGCAGAGGAGATTCCCATTACACTCTCGACGGGGTCCCCACTTCTTTCTGTTCTTTTTACACATGCATTTTTCCCGTAGTTTTATTGCACTGAATTTTTAATCTGATTAAATCTTTGACAAAATATTGATGTTTTATAAATACTATGACGTACCCATCACAGAAATGTAATCTGACTTCTGTTATTTAATAGGGAATAATTATTACTTTTAGATTCAGTTTCATAGCTATGGAATTATTTGGAAAAATTACAGTACTTTAGTTTTTGTAATGTTAAAACATAGGTAAATTAAATTTAGTAGTTCGGAATTATATAACATATAGCTCAGTTTGAACTTGAAGTATCCTACACATCAGAGTTCAGTAAATTCCTTATAAAAACCTCTTAAAATAAGGAAAATTTGTTTATGGAGCTTCCAACTCAAAACTCTATTACATAACAAGTAATCAATATATACAATAGTTTAAAGATGATCCATTTTCCGTGGTTGTTTGTCGGGTATTGGAGTATATATTATTAAATTAATGAGGTACGATCTGATGTAGAAACAATGGGCAGGAATTCATCTTGTTTTTAATTCTAGTCAAAGTTTACTACAACGATAGTATATACTCTGCTATTTGTAAGTTATAATTTACTGTATTTAGAAGAAGAAGCGATTTATTTAATGAAGCAGATCCTTCGGCCATGTCTTCCTCATTTTGCAAACTGGTTCAATAAGTCGGTTGTTGTAGTTACTCTGTATGTAAAGTCAAGAAAGAAATATAATATCAGGGTCCGTCATATGTCCTTCAATCGAGCTATTTTTTTTTTATTTTTTTGTTTATCTGCGTTCAAAATAGATACACAACCTAGTAATATTAATATTAAATGAATTATAAGTTTTCTTACTTGATAAAAGCAGTGTTTACACCGACTGTTCTAAGTTCAATTACTTTAGTATCTTTGGAATAAACTAAATTTAAAAACGACCTCCTCCCTGAAGTAAGATAATCTGATTCTTCGTGTTCAATATGGCAATAAGCAGATTTTCCAAATCCCCTCAGCTCAACTTCCGAAAGAAGATCACCAGATCCCCTTCAAAGAAAACATTTTTTTTGAATTATTTTATTTTGTTTGTTTGTTTTACTTTCTTATATTGATATAAAAAAAAAGAATTACTGTAATCAATCATATCAGATTTTCGAAATTTGGAGTTTTTGATTTGTAAACATGATTATTCGAAATTTAATTGTGTGCTTTGTGAGTATCTATGAGTGAGTAATCAGAATAACTCAAATGTTAAAAATTTGGAATATGAAATACTCACATTCATTCTCTTATTACTGTTAACAAATTATAGAATTGAAAAATTTATCTTTTTAAACTTGCAAATCATTATTCATTTGCCCTTTGATACTAACACCAATGTCAGTTAGTCACATTATATATTGAATAGCTTTATATTAAACGGTCCAGAATATAGGCTACTAACATTGAACAAAAAAAAATAAATAACATTCCTCAGTAACCTCCTTTAAAATAAATTTTTCTTGAAAAATGCTTCAAATAAAAGTAATACAATCAACAATTCAATTTTTAATTCATCTTTTAATGTTTTGGTGTTCGTTACGACCATTGTATTAAATGATTGTTGAAGTTCGAGTATTAAAAAAATATTTAGATGTTAGAATTGTGGTTTTTTAGAAAATGGTCTGTATGTGTGTGAAAATAAAATCTGAAAAACGAAAATTCGCAGAAACCTCAAACTTAGTTTGCTATTTTCTTTGACTACCACCCCAACAGACACGAAGATTTCGGGGGATACTTTTCCGGATCTACTTTACTACTTTATTTACACAATTTAGAATTGTGTAAATAAACTGAAATAGCACTTTTAGAGGTTACTACAACCCCACCCTTCCCCCCCAAAAGTGGCCTTAAATGAATTTTCTCGCAGAAATGTTTCAAATAAAAGTTGTAGCTATTTGTGTGTGTAATTGATATACCAAGTTTAAAGAAAATCGGTTATAGCTGTTTTTGAAAAAAAAAATACAAAAAACTGAAAAAAAAAAAAAAATTACTAAAGTAATACTTCCGGTTGATGGATTTTGCCCGAAATCTTCGTGTCTGTTGGGGTGGTAGTCAAAGAAAATAGCAAACCAAGTTTGAGGTTCCTGCGAATTTTCGTTTTTCAGATTTTCTTTTCACACACATACAGACTATTTTCAAAAAAACACTTTTTTGGGCTCAAGGGACTTCAAAACATGTATTTCCAGTGAAAACTCAAATTTCGAAAATCTGGCATGATCGTAATAGTTCCTCTTCTACTATTAGTAAGAGAAAGTAAAAAAAAAAACACTTTGTCCTATTCGGAAAACCAGAAACCTGAATTTCTGATGATAATGATATAACTAAATTTCGTAAATTTGATACGAAAATGTAATGCTATTATAAGTGTGAATAACCTTAATGTAATTCTTCCTATATAGTCAAAAGTCTTAAGTGGCTTAAAAATTAATTTTAACTTTAAAGTTTCTCCTGGTAAAATTACAGCTTCTGCTGGTTCAACGGAAAATATAATATCTGTCTCAATGATTCTATTTCTCAAAAATGTATTAGATGGGATATCTGCACGACGTGTTATGGGATGATCGTCTGATGCAAATGATTGGCATTCTTCATTAAGAAACGGTTCTGAAAAATGTAAATAAAAATATTAGCTTTAAAGAAATAATAAATAGTTTTTTTGCCAAAATATATAATTTAAATTGTTGACTCGTACATTTATGTACTATACAAATAACTATGGATACAACTTAGTTAACAGTTTATTTTATACCTTATTACAGTACAAAATATACACACAGTATTCGTCTCTTTTATAAATTACCCACAACCATAAGTGCATATATATATTTAATATGTGGATGGATCCGCAATGCTGGATAACATCTGGTATTTTTATCCGTGTAGCATGCATATTTATTTTCTTCCTGACCGGTTTCGGATTTTCATCCATCGTCAGAGCAAATTCACCAAGTTCGTGTAGAGAGTTCACTTCAACGTAATGTTTCTGTTAATTGTTACTCACACTTATTAGTTGTATATAATTATGTGGGGAGGTTATAAGGTTATGTTACTATGTGTGTATGTGTGTGATTAATAACAAAATGGAATTATTATAAGTTATGATTAGACAATAGAAAAATAGTGTATAATAATTTGTTTTCTGTTTTGCAGAATACTCCATAAGTAAATTTTTTAATAGTGTTGTAAAATTTGGATCTTCTTTCCCGGATTAAAATACAGATTATTTGCATGATGTTTTTAAATTCTCCTCCCGTGCGCTATTTAACAAATGTCACCTTATCTCTCTGTAACATATTCTTACTATAATTTAAACATAAATTAATATCATTTAAAAACAAGCATGATAAATAAAAACGAATACATTTGATTTCCTCTAATATTTATTTCAACTCTTCTCCAATTTGCCGTATACTGCCAACTTTCTTACATATCAATTTACTTACATATTTTCTTGCATTAACCCTGTTTGTATTTCACATCTATTTATTACTTGTACAAGCTTTTGACTGTCCATAAACTTTGCATCACCTTTCTTCAAACTTTATCTATTTTGTCATTAATCACACACATACACACACACACACAGTAACATAACCTTATAACCTCCCCACATAATTATATACAACTAACAAGTGTGACTAACAAGTAACAGAAACATTAGGTTGAAGCGAACTCTCGACACGAACTTGGTGAATTTGCTCTGATGATGAATGAAAATCCGAAACCGGTCAGGAAGAAAATAAATATGCATGCTATGACGGATAAAATACTAGATATATTTAATAGTTGCTATACAGGGGATTACCTGGAGACCATACTGCTCATTTATTTTCTACTACCGTCCCGAGTAGCTGCCTCTCCTCATACCTTGCCAACCTGTCCACGTGCACCACCCTCACCCGGCGATGCTTGTTCCGACTTTAATAGACGCCATTAGACACCAGCAGACGCCATAGTTCCTAACAGATTCAAGATCCTGGAGGCCTGCCAACTTGCTTTTTTCTTCTTCTCCCTTCTCGTTCTTCTTCGTACAAACCATGTCTACGATGTCCTGTTCTTTCCCTTCCACCTACCAGCCTTGTGCATGGTTAGGAGTCCATTGCCAATGAACCCATGGCGCTTTTCTTCTGCTTGTTCATTCCCGTTTACTTCTTTCTTTCCTTTTCCGTCAACTTCACTGAAATTTTCCTCTTTGCAACAGTTATTCTTCCCCCCCAAAACTTCTTTATTAAATGAAGTTTCTCGGTGAAAAAAGTTCTCAACAAACGTGATCATATCTCTATATTCATAGTTAGTGAAACAAATTTAATGTAATTCGTCGTTTTTTTTTTTTATTGGGGATAATAAAATCGTAGAAAACTGAAATAACCCTTCAGTAAAAAAAAACGCACATTCAGTTAACGATTTTTTTTTCATTCAGAATTTTGACTACATATTTAATTATAATTACTATTATATTTAGATGACAGAATTATTGTATAATAAACGCACTTTAGGGGGGGAAACATAACTCCGCACCTCTCGCAAAAAAAAAACAACACTTTAAATGAATTTAGATAACTGAATGACTTTTTTTATTGTATGAGGCATATTGATTTTTTTTTTTCTAATTAAAATTAATATGAAACAATTAATTACAGAGAGTTAGTGTGAAACTAAGTCTCTGTACGAGTCTGTGTTGGCACACTGTCTGAAAAACGCATCCTGAAGATGGGCGAACGCCCGAAACCGGTCGATGACCACAAAATGAAGCAGGCTACCACGGAAAATGTCTCTGATGAAACAATTAAATTAAACATTATAATTACCAGTCGCTGACAATGGTTTAGGAGCTGATTTTGTGGATGCAAGTGGTAAATCATAACGATATGAAGATGCAGCTGATTGTGCCGTTCTTGGACGACTATACTGCCCTTCTACAATAGGATATAAATGATTGCCTAAGAAAAGCCCAATTGAACATGAACCCTCGATTTGTGGATTTGCCTCTAGAACACTACTGTGTATAACTTCTGCTTTTACAGTAAATTCTGAAGTAACTTCTCCCATATTTTCAACTGTAATAAACTTTTCATCAGTCTGTGAAAAAAAAAAAAAAAAGAAGAAAAATAAAAATACAAGTAACATAAAAATTTTGTAACAAAGTTTCAAAAGACTTTTTTCTAACAGTAACTTTCAATTTAAATTTCTAGAAACACTTCAGTTGTGCACACTAAATACAGTATTGGGCCTATAAAATGTGCAAAGTTGTAAGGGTGACAAGTTATAAAAGACTAGGATCATTGGCCAAATTATTCAGTGGTTTGTCCGAAGGTATGGTTCGATCACTTGAATCAAATTTCAAGATCATAAGATATTAAAGCTGTCGACTGTAAAAGTGTAAGGGGATCTCGGGACTGTTCTTTCCCTGATTTAATTAAAAAAAAATCTCTCTTCTTTCAATCAAACCAATAATATAATTATCTATTTATTCATTCTATAGTTTACATATTTGGTGATCTATATTAATCATACAGTTGCTATTCGCCTAAAAAAGCATAATCCCTGATATGATGAAAAAATGATGCCTGTAAGTTTCAGGTATCCAGGAATCACTTTCCATCCCATCTTATCAAAAAGATAAGGTTATTGAATATGTGGATGGATCCGCAATGCTGGATAATATCTGATGATATTTTATCCGTCTTAGCATGCATATTTATTTCCTTCCTGACCGGTTCGGATTTTCATACATCGTCAGAGCAAATTTCGTGTAAAGAGTTTACAACAACGTATTGGTTACAGTTGGCTTGTCGATTGTAAGTGCGGGAGGTTATAAGATAATGTTACTATGTGTGTGAGTGTGTTCAATTATGATTAGATATATTATACACCATTTTCTAATATCTAATCATAATTTATAATAATTCCATTTGTCATTTGGTCATTGAACATACTCACACACATAGTAAACCTTATTTTATAACCTCCCGCACTTACAATCAACAAGCCAACTGTAACAGAAACAATACGTTGTTGTAAACTCTTTACACAAAATTCGCTCTGACGATGTATGAAAATCCGAAACCGGTCAGGAAGGAAATAAATATGCATGCTACGACGGATAAAATACCAGAAGATAAGGTTATTTTAAATAAGATATTTGGTGTCACGCAGATTTGGAATGGTTAGACACTTCGTTATTTTTTTTTCTATGCTTGTAATTTTTCATGTTACCCGTCAGATTATTCCAAAATTTCAATAGAAAAGAAATTTTAATAGAGTCAAATAAAAAAAAATCAACAGAATTAAATGTCGTTCAAAATGAAGTAATAAACTGATAAAAAAAAGAAGAAAAGATTAAATTTGTCTAAAAAGAGGATTGCAATCTTCAAAATGTGGTAAAATAAAAGGCAATAAATTGGTATAAAAAAATAAATTTGACTGTAAAGTGGTTTAAAATGAAATAAAAACAGGGAATAAATTGAAATGGTTTAAAAAAAGTAAGATTACAAATTGGTTTAGAAAAGGATTAATTCGACTAATATATGGTTTAAAATGGTCAAAAATGAGGTATAAAACAAGTAATAAATTGATTCAAATAGGTTTAATTGTAATTTTTTGTGTTTCAAAGTGGTCAAAATTAGGAAATATTTGAATCAATAAAAGTTTATTTTGGTGTGAAAAGTGTTCAAATTATTAAGATAAGATCATACATTGATTCAGAAAAGGATTAATGAAGAAGATGTACTAAATTGTTCAGATATAAATAATACATTTAAAAAAAACTGGAAAATGCTATAGTCAAAGTAAAATATGAATTTTACAAATAACATTAATAAAAAAAAAAAAATCTTAAGTTGCCAGTTTTGGCAAATGTTTATTTAATTGAAAAAAATATCAAAATTTGACTTTTACCTGGTAAATAAATGTCGGAAGAAATTCAACAGTACTGGCACCGAATCGTAAAAATGGATAGTCTGATACTGCTGAAGCATAAATCGGCACTTCCGTTCCCACACCAAGGTTTATATATTCAGGTTCGGAAGATGTTTCACCTATTTTTGGTAATTGTGCTAATCTGTAGAAATTAAATTTTAAATAAATATTAAAATGAGGCAATAAAACAAATAATATATTTATTCAATATTTTAAATTAAAATTGCCTTACAATGTTGGCGAAAAGAATTTAAATGTACAGAATTCAAAAATTAATATTTAATTCTCAAGTTCTTTTACTTCCTCTTAACAAGAGTGAGGGAAGAGCAAACAATGCGATCGTCGGAATTTTTCGAAATTGAAACCACCCGGAAACATAAATTTTGAGGATACGACAAAAAACTGTAGTATGTGTGACCTGAAGGACAGCCAGAACTAAATGTCGATGGGAATCACCACTTGTTGACTCACTCAACAAAAAAAAGTCCGACTGTTTGGAAACATTGGCCACTTGGTGGTACATGTAATTCTAAAAAGATTTATTTTTACTTCAAAATACTTACGGTAATTTTCCACTTTGTTGTTCTGACAACCACAAAAATAATTTTGGATTACAACTCCATTGTTGTTCACAATTATCTTTTTCCCTGTAGTTTATTGGCTCATATTTAGCCGTAAGCAATGTCTGCAATAAGTAGAATGAATTAATCCTTAATATTAGTTTGAAAAACTAAAGAAAATCTAATATGTAAATTTTATGGTTTCGAATCCAGAAATGCTGCTCTTAGATTATCTCTTCCAACTATAGATAACTGTCTGGTCGGTGATGGCTTCCGGGTTCGATCCAAGAGATTTCCAAGTTCTCCTTGATCCAAACACTTTTATAATTTTTCTTCTATCATTTTATATAAAAGTTAAATAATAATTAAAGAAGATAATACTTTGGTGTAACAAAAAAAAGTCTCTACGATATTCACCTTACACTTCAAAAATGGTTTGCTTACTCACATTCTAAGATTATTCCTCGAAATACAGGCCATCATTTTCTACAAACTGAACCTATCTGTGAACTTACAATTTGAAGTCCTTCCAATACCTGGGGCTATCTTTCGAGGCGAAAAACTCCAAACATCCCGTTTTCTGCTCCTCCGCAAATAACTTTTAGTAAAGGATTGTTGAGGTTGACGAGGAAAAAAAAAAACGCAGACTTATTACACCCCAGTTATGCGCATAATTACTGTAATTGTTGTTTTTGCTGCTAGTGGCGCTTAATAATGACACTGACTTTATTACTTTTCAAGTTTTTCTACAGTTATTTTGTCAAAGTTAAGAAATAATTTTACATAGAGAAGAATAATAACGATGTTGAAATTATTGAAATGAAACAATTGAATATTTCATCTTAAATATTGTCTTGAACATCATTCAAAGTGTTTTATATAAATTTATTTAATACTATTAGACAATATAAACAAATTTGATTCTCAAAACCGAAATCGGTCAGAACCAAAAAAAAAAAAAAAAAGACGACGAAAATCCCAGATGTTATCCAGCATTGCGGATTCAACCACTTATTCAATTCTCATATTCAGTTACCGTGCATTATATGGGGCCTTTGTTCCGCACGAACAAAAGAGAGATTTATACTGAAATATCAGCATACAAGAATGAAAACAACATTCTTCAGGTTTGAATATTGTAGATGCTCAGTCTTGTGCAAACTTTATTATAATAGTATAACAAATAAGAGACAAAGAATTTTATATCAAAGAATCTATTAAGGAAGGATTGATTGTTACTTGTTCTAACAGTGAAGAGAGATGAGTTTAGGTCATGAAAAATGATGGGTGGACGACGGTTAATATTTATAAAAAAAATGTCCATATTTAAAAAATTAAAATGTAAAAAAAAAATACACATTTGACTAACTATAGTAATCTTTTTTACCAAAATATTTGCATAATTTTACTTACATTTGAAATGTTGATCTGGAAAGGAGCATGTAGAAGTACAAAAAAGCTATTTTGTTTTTTTGGCAGTATATGTGCAATTCTGGGTACAAACTGGAAATTCTTGTGTGTAGGAAATACAATTCGATAAATATTTTCGGTATTATTAGTAGCTTTAAACTTAATAAAATACATGATTCTAGTTACACAATCATTGAAACTTAATTCATAATAATAAGGGGCGTCTCTTGTTATTTGTTTGCCTTTTGGGGAAAGTTGTGGTATATAACTTATCCCTTCAAAAGTAATACTTTCAGTGAAAGCATATCCTTTAGGATGTACTTCATAAAATACAAATGAATTTTCAACAACATGAAGTTTTACTATACAATTCAACATGCCAACTGCTTTTGGTGCAAAGAAGACATGAAATAATGCTTCCTCTTGGCATTCTAATGTGACTATAACAGTTTCCTCATAAATTTCTAGAAGAGATAAAAAAAAAAGATAAAATTATTTACAGTCATTTAATATTGATCGTTTGTAAAATGTATTATTGTAAATTATCGCTGACAGTATAATATCTCCTTTAAACTATATATTTAGATCTTTCGATGAGGGTGTTATCATTAAAAAAAAAAAAAAAATCTGATTAAACAGTTTAGCGACTTTGCTAATTTGTCACTTAATTAAATTAAATTAAAAAAAAAAAAAAAAAAACCTTTAAGATTGAGACGCCATAACTTTAGTATCTTCTGCCTTCAAGTAAAAATGCCTGCTTTTATTATCAATAACTTCCACAAGTACCTGAAATAAAAAAAAAAAAAAAAAAAAAAAAAAAAAAGAAACTTTATTTTGTGATAAATCTAGAAATTACAAAGTAAAAAAAGATGTAAAGTACATAGTCTATTTTTTTCAGGAAGGCGAATAAAAACCTACTTTCTTTTATTATTTTTATTAATATATCTTTGGTGAAACAATAAGTGTGTCCAATGAGGTTAAGTTCCTAGGGATGATCCTGGACCCTAGACTCACTGCATTAAATGCACTAAATGCATTAAATGCACATTAGAAAGAGTAACACACAAAGCAAAACGGGCTCTCTATGAGGTCTCTAGAGCCTGCGGGAAAACTTGGGGCCATAGAACCAAAATAACCTACTGCTGTATACATATTCAATCATATGCATCATTACCTAAGGTGCAGTGGTGTGGTGGCCAAAAAAGGAACAACAAGCAGCTAAGAAAACTCTAGGCTAATGTGCAGAGGCCTGCTTATCCTGTAGGTCTTTAAGAGTAATCCGTTCATGGCGTTGGAGGTACTGGTGGGGTTACATTTTTTGTTGCAAGCAAAGGCAGGGATCAGTGTGCACAGGCTAACGAATAATGGGCATTAGAAGCATACTAGCTCCTTTGCCAGACACTTGGACATAACACATAAAGTCGACACAAGAACTGTGATCAACATGACTGTGGACAGTACAAAATACACTTTGACATTCCACTTGGCCCTAAAAACAAGGCGGAATGGATCAAAGGCTGGGCAGACAGCAGTGAGCCTCGGGCATTGGTTTACGGACGGCTTCATTGGTACATATGAAGTGTTATGGAGGTACTAATATAGACGCTCTTGGCATTACTCCTTGGTACTCAAGGCCAAAATGTTCGCAATCAAGGTCTGTATTGAGGAAAACTTGAGAATGACCTCTAGAAATAGGGAGATTCACATTTTTTCAGACAATGAGATTGCAGTGAAGGCAGTTGCCGCTTTCACAACTACCTCCTCTCTGGTGAGAGAATCGACACAATCAATTCGACACAAGTGGAGCTATTGGGGATTGAGGTAATGAAACAGCCGACCAACTGGCCAGGAATGGGGCAAATACTCCGTTCTGAGGTCCAGAACCTGTTATCCTAGGGATAACTAAAAGGGGCAGTACGTGTATCTCTCAGAGATTGACTTCGGAGAGAGCACGACGTAATCTAGTAAGTCTAGAAGCTAAACACATCAAGGCGATTATGTCGGAGCTATGTAAACATACAACCAAAGAGACCCAATGTTTAGAAGGAATTAGATTGATCTAGTGACAAGCCTTTTCATGAGACAAAGTGGGTTCAAGAAACACCTATTTTAAGTGGGGATAACCAACTCGGAAGACAATGTGAGAGGAGGAGGAGGAGGAGGAGGAGGAGGAGGAAACGGCTCCACCTGTGGTTTGATTGCGTCGCATTCTTCAAATTGCGCTATGAGATCATTGGCACATTGAAACTAGATAAAATTATAGCACAAAAAGAACTGATCGGGAAAGCTCTCAACATCTTGAGGGGAGGTTTTCATACTAGCCCTACAGACGAAGGCACAATAATCCCTCTATTGGCTGCAGTGTCTGAGATTGTGATGTTCAATGTCATCTATATTAGTACATCAAATAAATTCCAAAGCCAAGACCACGAATCGAACCCGGCATAAAAACCAATATACACCAGCTTAGCGGCTCCAGGAATTACTATGGAGAAAGTAGATCGAAACAATTTAGAAAGATCTGGAAGAGTACAAATCGTTACACTCCAGGTAATGACAGGAATGCTGAGTCACTTCTACTGAGGCTAACTACTGTGGAGAGTGCGCCACTCCATATTTGCAAGGAAGAAGCAAATTACTTCCCGGAAACAAAATCATAAAATAATAAATTTACAATGGGGATTCGCCAGAACAGTAAAAATCCAGTTCATTTAATAAGCCATTTTTTTTTTTTCATTAAGCCGTAGAAATTACATAAAAATATACTTTGGTTCTTTAACTTTGAGCAAAGGATAAGGGGCTTGATGCTGCCAGATGAATCTTAAAAATATTCATAAAAAGTTTTGCGCCGTCTAGAGCTCACTTCAATATGCCTGATCTAGCTCTGACTTGAGATAAAAACGAAATATTTTCGTTATATCCCTATTCATTTTTAAGCTATTTACTAAACGGAATACTATTTTAATTTGTATAATAAATTATATATAAAATTACTTTGGCTATAACTGGACCAGTATTCTTGAAGATAAAATACAACTGACTAGTTTTGCCAGTTTCGGTTGAAGGAAAGTCTAAATTTATAGGTTCACCTTGAAATACGTCTGGTACTTTTGGATAAATGATTGTTATAAGTGGAACTTCTCCAGTTCCTCTAAGATTAACCACTCCTACTACATGTTTCATTCCTGGAGAATTTTTTAACTTCAATTTAACCTGAGCCATTTGTGGCTGTAAAAAATAAAGAAATTATATAAAACATAATTTTATAAATATACACTTTAATGACAATAATAATAAAGGGAAGGGATTAGCTCAGTGGTTAGCGCGTTGGACTCCCAGGCGGAGGTCGCGGGTACGACTCCAGTGCTACCCTTAGATTATTCTTCCTAGGAGCCTCTACAGCTCACTATTCGGTGATGGAGTGGTGACTGTTACGAGAGAACACTGTCCGGAGGCCGGCATTGCACTGAGAAGGCTCCGGGCGCCAATGAATCCCGGAATACCAGAAGCCGCCACTGCTTTATACCTAAATTTTAGTTAAAATTCCAAAACCGGTCGGGAACAGAACGAATATGCATGCTACGACGGATAAAATACTAGATGTTATCTAGCACGCGGATATCCACACATTCAAATATTAATCTATTTCAATTTATTTCTGTTTTTCCATTTGCTTCTTCCACTATATTCGCATGATTAAAAAAATATACTTTTACATCTTAGATTTGAAGTTAAAAACACTTATGTCGCTTAATATTTAAAAAAAGGAAATAATGTATAAATTCTTGGGAACTAAAATCCTGATAGTGGCCACACATACGAGAGAACATATTGAAAAAGTGACAAATTTTCATGAAACACTTTATTTATGTATGAAAATGTTATTTATTATTATTTTTTTTTTTTATAATGGTTAATGGCATCGACTGCTTTGGTCTTTAGCCATTTTTCTTTCTCTTAAAAATCTTACACCAGTATATATACATGTACAACACCAACAAATTCTAATTTTTATAAGTTCATGCATGTCCAAATAAAAAGGAATGAGTCCATTCGCAGGAAAGAACTATCGGCTTATATCAAACACTCTCACACTCACACAGGTACCGGGGTTGCCAATCCCGGCTCAGACCCTCCCCTCCTAGAATCAGTGGCTCCCAAATAGAAACAAAGTGCAGAAAAGGTTTCCTAAACGACCAAAAGTTGCCAACCCTGGCCGATATTGGCCCCCCTATACTCATTCACACAAATCTTTCATTCCTATAAAAATTAAAATCTAATACTATAACTTAACTACTATTGGGATTGTAGTACTCGATATTCCTACAATCCCGATCTATCTAACCTACATAAACACTCATTCTCTTTCAACCAAATAAATTACTTTCATACCAATACAATCACTCTTATTTACATATTTATACACATATACAATAGAAATATATACACAATGTAGATACAATTTGATAAATCTATTTACAACTTATGAAATTATTATATTTTCCTAAACACCCCCAAAGCCTTTAAGAAACAAATTACTCCTCTTATCTTATCACGTTTCATAAGATTCTCATTAAGGTTATATTTGTCAAGCTATACAGTTGTCGCATATCATTCATTCAATTCTCTGCAGACGCACAGTAAATGATGAACAGTAAGGAGTTCACCACACCTTTCACACAACGGTGCTTCTTGCCCAGCCAAGAGGAATTGGTGAGTAAGAAGTGTGTGATCGAATCTCAAACGATGAATTTTTATTCGCTCGGTTCGCTTTAAAGATAGAGGAGGTTTCCATTTAACTACAGACTTTTTAATTGAGGTCAGCTTGTTTTGTATTTGTTGCCATTCTTGTTGCTATTTTTTCTTAATGGTATCTGATAAGTATGTCTTGAAGTCTGATAATTTAGAAATTTGCACCTCTGGAATTTGCCTTTCAGTAGCTTGACGTGCAGCATTATCAGCCTACTCATTACCTTCTACTCCAATATGGCTAGGGATCCACATAAAAATAATGTTTTTCCCACTATCAATTAAAGTAGTCATGAGGGCCTCAACGGTCAATGTCCGCTGATGGACAATGTTGTCTGTAATGAGAGAACACTGTCCGGAGGCATTGAGAAGGCTCCTGGCGCCAATGACCATCGATGTTCACGTGCCTTAAATTTAATTAAAAAAAAATAATAAAATTATTTTATATACATACTTGCAATGAAATAGGAGCAAACTGAACAGTAAAAGCTTCTGAAGAATATGGTTGAATGTACATCTCTGGAGAAGATAGTAAACTAAAAACATTTTCATCAGGGATATCTGGTCCTTGTTTTACTTTTTCTATACTTATTTGCAACACTGCAGTTACCAGACCTTTGTTTTCAATTAATATATCTGCTGAATGCTTGTAACCCACAACAGTGTTATAAAATTCCAATATACTTTCTGATGTTGCATAAGCACAGACTGGGCGACCCTTAAAACATAATAACCGTTTAACTGTAGTTTTCTTCTATTATAATTTTCATATATAATCAATTTTTATTTCATTTAATTAAAAACTCAATTCCAGTACAATAATAGGAGCGTGGTTGGGCAAATCCAAAATTCTGGCAAGTTTATATTGTTTTACTTTAAACTGCATTTTTTTTTTAATGTTAATATTGTGGCATTAATAAAATCTAAGATTTTATCCGTCTTAGCAAACTTTTTTTTTACTTTAATTAATCATTTTGGATTTTCCTCCAAAGTCTTGTCCAAAAAAGTTTTGATTCTCCAACTTTTAAAATTTCTCTCAGATACTAATAATAATAATAATAATGTCTTTATTGAAACAAATATTACAAAGAATGAACAAAATACAAATTTTCTAGCGACAGACTTACTCATGGTCATGTCGACCGTCTGAGAGTTGCCTTGCAATTAAAGCATATTATATGTATTACATTATTTAATTATTGAACTATATTATATTCATATTAACACATAATATATTTAATCAACACATTATTCAATTATACATACATTAAACTGAAAAATAAAGAGGAAAAAAAAAAAACAAAAAAAAAGAAATGAAACTCGTAGACTATCTAGTGAAACTCAACTTTTGGAAACAAAGAAAAATGAAAACGCAAAAATTCACCGAATTACAATACCGCAAACATTAAACAGACATTGTTAAAGATATAGTAAAAAGATTTAAAGCAAAAACCAACAAACGTAATATATAGAGGGTGACCAGAGTTATATGCTCCACCCACTTTTTTTTTAAACGGCGGGAAATTTCGAAAAAATAGAAAACACGTATTTAATCATTTTTAGTCTAGTTTATTTTCAGTGATTGATCCATTTTTTTAAACCCCAATATCCCGAGATACAGCATCCAACTTTTTTTTTTCAAATGGAACATTATATTTTTTTTTGCATATTTTTATAGTACTTGAGCCTCTAAAAAAATTAAAAAAAAAAAATTTAAAATCGGTTAGGTTTTTCAAAAGTTATGGTAATTTAAAATATGAAAAACAAATTTCAGTTTAATGTCAAAATTACCTTATTTTTTCTTTAAAGGAGCTCTTCAAACTGGGCACCATCAACGGATAGGCAAGCCAAAGCTCTGGCCTCCCACGCTTTGTTTGTAGCAGCACTTAGGTGGCAAAGTCAACATCTAGGCAGGCTAGATATTCGACGTTCCAGATCTTCTACTGATGCCACGGGATTAAGGTTACTGTACACTTTATTTTTTAGATATCCCCACAAAAAATGCACAATTTTATGGACTGATGAATCAAAGTTTACCAACAATGGCCTTCTTAATCGTTGGAACTTTACAGTATGGGCAGAAGAAAATCCATAAGTTACCTTCGCCACACGCCATCAGGTTGTTTTTTCTACAAACGTTACGTGTGGACTTTTAGGAAACCAACTAATCGGCCCATACTTCTACAGAGGGAACTTAACTGGTGAAAGGTATCTAACTTTTTTAAGAGACATTTTGCCAGTTCTGCTTGAAGATGTCCCTCTAAAACGTCGGCTAGATATGTATTTTCAACAAGATGGTTGCCCGGCACATAATGCGAGAGTTGTTCGACGTTACCTGGACAGAAATTTCCACGAAAAGTGGTTAGGAACTCATGGTCCGATCCAATGGCCACCTCGATCTCCGGACTTAACCCCAATGGACTATTTTTTGTGGGGATATCTAAAAAATAAAGTGTACAGTAACCTTAATCAGTTGAACAGCTTCTTTAAAAAAAAAATAAGGTAATTTTGACATTAAACTGAAATTTGTTTTTCATATTTTAAATTACCATAACTTTTGAAAAACCTAACCGATTTTAAATTTTTTTTTTTTAATTTTTTTAGAGGCTCAATTACTATAAAAATATGCAAAAAAAAATATAATGTTCCATTTGAAAAAAAAAGTTGGATGCTGTATCTCGGGATATTGGGGTATAAAAAAATGGATCAATCACTGAAAATAAACTAGACTAAAAATGATTAAATACATGTTTTCTATTTTTTCGGAATTTCCCGCCGTTTAAAAAAAAAGTGGGTGGAGCATATAACTCTGGTCACCCTGTATATGGGATTTGGGCAAAACTTCGCTTTATCTTCTAATAGTTGAATTCTTTTACCAACATATATCTACATACCAAGTTTACAATATTTAACCAGATTCATCCAGTTATTCCCAATTAAAATAGTAATAAATTCCTCATAGGTTAATATTTTCTTATTAAAGTACTGTATTCTAAATTCTTTTAGGATAGGGCAAATAGGGATAAAGTGAAAAACATCTTCTACTCTGTCTTCAAGATTACACAGTGAACATAATTTAACTCTGTCTCCAAATGAATATTTATTTAAATATAATAATTCCCCCCTATATTTAATGATCCAGCCTACGGTTTGAGAGTCTAGTGTATTGTATAAATGATTACATTCTAAATTTAATTTCTTATATATTGTGTGATGTTGGCTATTCTGAACTTTTATTTTAAAATCATTTACTAATTTTATTCTAATATTTGATAAAATGTCTTTAATTTTTGACTTCTGATTGATTAATTCTTCTAGAGAGAACGCGTATACTGAACTAAGCTTTTCCCATTCTTTGTAAAAAAAGATTATTTTCGCTATTAATTCATTTACTAGAATTTTTGGATGTCCATAAGAGGGTAATTGTTGGCATCGATAGATGTAACTTAGATGATTTTTAACGGTATATAGAAAGGTTGGCATTAAGTTTGTTTCTAAATATAAAATAAAGTCCGGGGTAATTTAATGGCAGATTGTAAGCTTTTTTAATAAAATATTTGAACAATACTTTGGCCTGAAACTCACCAATTATATTCTGTGCATCTGCCCATTTTACCAATCTGTCTAATAAAAGGCCGGTGAACAATTTAGCGATTGTAATGCAAAATGAAATGCCCCTGTAACTGTTTACTTCAGTCACACTGCCTTCTTTATATAAAGGGAAAATGATCGAGCCTTTAAAAGAGTCAGGTACTTGACCCTATTCGTAAAATATGTTAAATAAGTGCAGTATTCTATCTAAACAATTATCCAGGCTATTTATATAGAACTCATAAGGAATCCTGTCCTGTCCGGGGGCCATATTGTTTTTGGCCGTACCAAATACGTACATTAATTCAGATTTAAGAAAAGGCGCATCTAGAATAACATTAGTTATGAATGGAATGGCATAACTTATTTTGTTAGAATCAATAGAAGGGTTCAGTCAACAACTGAAATGATTAATCCATTCTGTAACCTTGATACTAGTATCCAGCTGAAAATTTTTTACTTTAAAGGAACGGACAAATTTCCAAAAGTCTTTACTACCTCTAACTTCTTTAAGTTTATTAACAGTCACTACTGAGTGTTCTCTTTTTTTAAACTTACATATATTCTTGTAAAAGCTACAGGTTTTCAAATAAATAAATTTAACAATATCAGAATTAGTTTTTCTGTAAAGTTTGAGTAAATTAAAGGCACGAAAACAAGCGGACCAGCACTCCCTATCAAACCACGGACGTTTATATAATCTTTTATTACTATTTGACGAAGCTAACATATTATGTGAATAAGTGTAATGACATGGCAAGGTCATAGCAATGTCAAACCTTCACAACACATAACAAAAGAAAGAATAATTTATAACTAGTGGCCTAGCCGGCCGCTGTCTTCAAGACAAAGCCGCGGACAAACAAACAAAACCAAGGGTCAATACTTTACATCAAAGCAAGCACCGATAAGCTGGCCACTGACCTAAATCGTTGGTCACCGAACTAACCAAGGTCGAACACTAGGACAGATCTTGGTGTGAGTGTTGCTAACACTGATATAAACTTCGCCCCATTGGAAGAGGGGATGATTATACTTCAGTACGTCTTCAAGATCATTATACGAGCAGCGGTTCCGCGTCCCTATACAGTTTTTATTTATACTTATTTCCTTAGTTGTGCATCTTAGTTCATTTATTTTAATCATTCTAAATTATTAGTTATTTATCTCCTATTTATTTCTAAGTATTTCTTGTTAATAGTTACCATTACTCACGTTTAAATTATTGTACAAATACTTTTATTTATATTTTTATAAATTCAGTGTTAATAATTCGAGCACTAACTTCCAAAAATCTCTAAACTAACTTCCGCCCTCTTCAAGACATCTACTACATACCATAGGAATCACAATAAACGATTCCACTACAATAAGCATATTGTAGAATTAAATCTGTTATTCTTTTTAAATCCCTTTGTGGATCATTCAAATCAGGTCTCATTTCTTTAATCATCTTTCTAGTACGAAATTAAAATCATCTTTTAATTTTGGTTGCCAAATCAGTTTTGGAAGAAGCGGTAAGTTCTCTTCCTCTTTTATCCCCCCTGTTTGGAAACTAACAGTTATTGGACAGTGGTCAGAGAATATTTGAGGGATTACCTCAAACAGACGCACAATAGCTAATACATCAGCCGAGACCATGCGCAGATCTATTAAGGACGATCCCCTTCCTCCCAAGAAAGTATATTCTCCACCATAGTCTCCTTTCATACGCACATTTAACAATACCAGGTTGAAATCTTCCATAAGAGTCAATAATTTCTTACCATTGGAATTAACTACCGGAACTTTAGAGTTTCTAGAGATACTTAAATCAAATGATAAAGTGGATAAGTATCCGGGGATAGACTGTAAATTACCAAAGTCTGCCATTAAAATCCCCTATCAAAATAAATTTTAAATTCCTATTTTGGTCCATAAAATCATAAAGCAACTGAAATTCCTTAGCCCAATAATTGCAATTTATGTAAATGGGCACAATATAAATTGTTTCAGAATTTTGTTTAAGCTCAACGATCTCAAAGTTTCCTAAGTGTTTAAAGTTTACTAAGTTATTATGTACTACATTTTTTTCAATCCCAGAATAGAACCAGCACAAGCCCTTCCAAAATTAGAGACCTTAGTAACCGGAGTCCACCTTAACTGAAAATGAACAAATAACTTTTTAAATTTTGTAAAAAAGCTTCCTCGGCCACAAAGGTCTCCAAAATAAAAAATATATCATAATTATCCAGAAAACTATGAAAATCTATATCATACATTTTGCCTTTTAAACCAGATATATTACAACACAATACCTTTAAGGCAGAATCAGAGATTTTACCTAATTGACGATAACTAATATTTATCTGATATTTACTTGTATTTGTTATTGTTGAAGGTGTGGCTAGTTCGCCCCACTCTTCTATACAGTGCACACTCTCACCACTACGAGTTTCTTTTTAACGTACAAAGTAATGTAACAAAATTTCTTATATAATTATTACGTTTTTGCATAAAATTAGTACTTATTACGAAGAATTGATAATGTATTTTAAAAAAGACACTTCTATTTTGTATATTTACACAAAAATTGAACAATTTAAAACACTGAAACTAACCGAAAAAGAGACTGGTTAGATTTAAAGAGAGCAATTTTAAACACGTCTGTACAGTATCACAGCAAGCAGGCAACTCTTCTCTCACATACTACCTACTTGAATATTTTGAAAAATTCAATGTTTCTACACAAAGTTGGTGAACCAAATCCTAATGGTCAAAAATCCGAAACTGGTTGGAATAAGGTGAATATGTATCATAACTTTGTCTACTATACATTAGAAATATTGTATACTTACATGTGTAGGAGGATCGAGGGAATTAAAATTATCAACAATATCTACTCGCCTGAACATTGTGTTAATATCATTGAAATCAACTACTGGATAACTTGCTATTCCTCTAAGTGTTACAGGTACACCATAACGTAAATTCTCAGGTGATCCTGATACTTCTATCAATATGAGCTTTAAAAAAAAAAAAAAGGTAAAAAACCAAACATTTGGTGTTTCAATTAAATATAAATAACTCTTATTTCAATTGTTTTACCTCGGCATGTTCACCTTCCACTTTTGGCTGATAATCGATTCGTAGGTGCATAAATTCTTTGGGCAATAAACTTCCAGCAGTTCTTTGTATGATAAATGGTCCAATAGATTTTGGTAAAAATCTGTAAATTATAAAACTTTAGTATTTTATCTTTCATAGCAAGCAAATTCATTTTCTTCCTGACCGGTTTCGGATTTTCATCCATCGTCAGAGCAAATTCATAAGTTCATGTAGGCAGTTCACTTCAAGGAAATGCTTCTGTTACACTCACAGTTTGGTTTTGAAAACCAACAACTGTGAATGTAACAGAAACATTACGTTGAATTTGGTGAATTTGCTCTGACAATGGATGATATACCAGATGTTATCCTGCATTGCGGACCCATCCACATATTTTATAGAATTTTCTCTAAATAAAACACTGTATGGACAATTAATAAATGGGTCGTAAACGTATTTTTACAAGCAGTGTTAAGATTATGTGATATTCTTTTAAAGATTGTTTCAACATATGCATCCACCAGAATGCAGCTATATGATTTTTTAAACTCTTCTTCTTCTAATCTCCCATGCGAGACAAAGAGATCTCAGAAGACTACACTGATCCTTAGGCAACGGATCGGCAGTAGAACCCAATCAGCTAATATAAACTATTTGGTTGATGATTCTTCTTTTTGTAAGCTAGCGGATCTTTCTTCAAAATCTTGGGGGGGGTCAGTAATGCATGATTCATTGTCTCGTCCTCAAAAAAGTCTCCAAATTATCTATTACTTTATATTTACAAATCTTCTTGCCCTTACCAGACTATAGGTTTCCTACTTCTATGCTTCTTTTTTAATTCCTCTTACTCCTAGTAAGAGGAAGTATTGTAATCGTGTCAAATTTTCGATATCGCGTTTTCACCGGAAATATCTGTTTTGAGGTTCCCTGACTCCAAAAAAGTGGTTTTTAGCAAATGTACTGTGTGCGTGTGTGTGTGTATATGTGAACAGCATAGCTCAAAAACGAGAAACGGTACAAAGTTGAAACTTGATATTCTGTTTAGGTATCCCCGTGGGATCTGACAGTATGTTATCTGTCAAAATTATTCAACCGGAAGTACCACTTTACTAGTTTTTTTTTTTACGTTTTTGCGATTTTCTCAAAAATAGCTCCGAAGAAAAATTTTCTTCCAACTTGGTATATCAAGTACACATAGAAAGAGCTACAATTTTTATTTGAAACATTTCTCCGGGAAAATTCAGTTAAGGGCACTTTTGGGGGAGGGGTGGGTTAGATTTTTATCTAAAGTGCTATTTCAGTTTATTAGACAATTCTGTCATCTAAATAACGTTAATTAGAATTAAATTGTTGTTGAAATTCCGAGTTTGAATAAAAAATCGGATGACCGGAAGTGCGTTTACTTTACCACTAAATAATTTTTTCCTTTTTTGCGATTTCTCAAAAATGACTCAAACGCGATTTTCTTGAAACGTCCCATCATATAAAGATCTACAACTTTTATTTGAAACATTTCTCCGGAAAAATTCATTTAAGGGCACTTTTAGGAGAGGGGGGTTATGTTTTTCTAAAGTGCTATCATAGTAGATAAAGTATAATTGGATGATAGATTATACAATTCTATCACACAAACATAATTAATTAGAAATAAATAATGGCCAAAAATTCTGGGTTTCAAGAAAATGTAAAGCGGAAGTGCGCTTTTACTGAACCATTTTTTTCAGTTTTCGACGAATTTCATTAAATTTTTACACAAACTATAAAATTTGTCAATTTTGAGAACTAGAGTAAGAGAAAGTTGTATGAGTGTTTCACACCAGATTTGTCCTTGACCTATAAGGGGTTATCCCTGTTTTTTCTATATTATGCATTTTGTGCAATCAACATGAAGATATTTTCTTCACAATTCCAGTTTTTTAATGGAAGAATAAAAAATAAAATTTGTATCTTTTACAGAACTGTCAAGTTGCAGCTGGGCATTACTCTAAATGTTCGCTTGTAGTCTTCACTTTACCTCTCACACACACACACACACACACACACACACACACACACACATACACATTGATTGAAAACTATATATATAAAATATTTGGTTTCTTAATAATTTAAATTTCTCCAGCTTGCTGTAATCTAATACTGATAATTATAAATATTAAAATATACTAACGTTACAGCCTGCTTTTCAGCTTTAGCTCCTTTGCCTTTATCTTTTCCAGGCGTTTTACCTTTGCCTGTTTTTGGTTTCTCTTTTGCTTTACCTTTAGCTGTATCTTTTTTACCTTTCCTGGATTTTTTGCCTTGCTTTCCACCAGGTGCACCTGGAGCTGTCGATCGTCTATTTTTTTTCCCCAAAGCTGTTTCTGCACGACCCTAGAAACCATTAACATAAACAGGAAATAGTATCTCCAAGATTTTTTTATATTTTTATTTGACTTCTATTATATTTGATGCAGGTGTGCTTTTCAGTGCACTGACGTTACCGGGCAGTGTTCTCTAGCTAAAAATGGGACACTGTGCCGTCCCTAGGGCCTGAAAAAGCCTGCCTGGACTCCAAAGATTAGGCTCCACTTTCCAAGCAGCGCTCTACATCTGACTAAACCCACCCCTCCTAGATTGTTATCGAAATAATTAAACATCAGAGACATTTTTCCGTGGTAGCCTGCTTCATTTTGTGGTCATCGACCGGTTTCGAGCGTCCGCCCATCTTCAGGATGCGTTTGTCAGATAGTGTGATAACACAGACTTGCACAGAGCAAATTCAGTTTATACATTGACGGAGTATTGAATATGTTGTTGACATTCCGAGTTTCAAAAAATCGGATAACCGGAAGTGTGTCTACTTTACTACTTTACTAAATGATTTTTTTCACTTTTTCGCGATTTTCTCAAAAATATCTCCGACGATTTTCTCGTTTATACACCCATGAAGATGACCATAAAATGAAGCAGGCTACCACGGAAAGTGTCTCTGATGCTTTCCAGCTCTGCGGAACCAATCACCACAACAAGAAATAATTAAAACTTGAGCAGTTTGATCATTATAAATCATTCTAAATAATCCTGTTAATATCTAATTTTATTTCGGTCTAAAACTGAACCAAGAACTACCTTGATAGAAGCTTATTGTAATGTGAAATGAAATCACGGAAGCAGAGAGATACACGACCTTGGTCAGTGAGGCTGCTCAACTGAGTTGAGTTGCTGGGACACACAGCGTACTCATCAGTCACGAGGACATTGAAAGCAGACATTCAACGAGATAGATATATATATATGTATATATACACATAAATATAATATGTATAGTCCTTATGTACATATAAAAAAATGTGTGTAGTGTGTAGATAAAACACTACGTTGTCATGCATGCAACATATGCCTTTGTGCCCTAATTTTTAAGGGGGAAAAGCGAGTCTAAGCGGTTTCAGATACACGCCACTATGCCTAGGAAGAGAGTACATAGAGCGACGTCAACCATAATGTGGTGGTTAGAAGAATTGCCACACCATAGATGTGGTGGCTGAGATTGCATCTGCTGTCATGTGTTCATGATCGAACCGAATCTTCTTGAGTTTAGATTCATTTGGATATTCAGAAACGTTGCTTACAATTAATCTAAATGGTAAAACTCGAGGACTTCCTCAAGTTTTACTGTAGACACAGCCGTGGAAACCTGGAAGATCATATATCAAGCGAACTTTTTTTTTCTTTTAAGCTAAAGAATCATCGCCGGTATGACGGTTTTAGTGTAAAATAAGTTTTGGTATGTAATGCATGCGAGGAAACAATTTAATACAGTACAAATATAGATAATATACGAAAAAGGTTGGGAACTTTTAGTTTATGCGAAGACTATACACAACATCTTAGATATTTCCATAAACCAAAACATTCCAGCACATTGTAGAAGACTGTCAAGGAATTTTGCTGACGTTATCAGAAATATAATGTTCCAAAGAAGTAACTTGAATTTTTTGGATGTTTTTAGAAAGTTTTAAAGAAACCGTGTACTTTTTCACACACTGCTTTCGGAACATTAATTGCCATCTTATTATAGCGAGAGCGGGGTATTTTTTTAAAATATGTGCGCGAATATTGTTGTTACATAACATCACTATAAACTGAAAACTATAATGAAAACCAACAAGTGTGAGTGTAACAGAAACATCACGTTGAAGTGAACCCTCTAAACGACCTTGTGTGCTTGGTGAATTTGCGCTGTCGATGAATGAGAATCCGAAACCGGGCCAGGAACAAAAGGAATATGCACTTTATGACGGATAAAATACCAGATTTTATCCAGCATTGCGGACCCATCCACATATTCAACTATTTTGATTTGTTTGATGAAACTTTGATTTTTTTTATATCAGAATATATTCTTCATTGTTATTATGAAAAATAAGGCCACTTTTTTGTATAAATGAATGTAATTGAAAACTAAAATGGGAAAAATTTATATTTTTCATCAAAATTATTTGATTACCAAAATTTTTTTTATATATTAGGAAGTAGAAAACTAAGTGTACTTCTAAGTATAAAAATAATACCATGTACTAGGAAGGAGCATAACAAACATAAGCACGTGTAGTAACCCAAATAGCTACATTTTCCGCATTCTAAAACCTGTATCTATAAAAATCGTATTGCTTAGGTGAGTCAGAGAGTTGTTACCTTCGACTTAGAATTAATTTTAAAAAAATTAAATTTATATGCCACATCCAGTTGTCCTCAGACAACTTGTTAAGATTTTCCATCTCTGGTAGATACTATTCGATTCTGGCTAGTGAGATATGTATTTTATGTAACAGAGCACCAGAATCGTTGAACCATATTTTATTTACTTGTCCTGCCCTTGAATCATTTAAGATTGTTATACTTGCACGACTATGAATGTGACGTTAGCTCACTATTAAGCGATCTTCATCACATTCAAAAACTGAACGACATTTACAATTACTTTCTACACGCCATGTCACTAAGGGAACTTATAAATTAATAATTCCGTGTTATTTGTTTTATTTGATTTACTTTAAGTATTCCCTTATGGTTAAAGATATTTATTTTCTTAGCATTGTCCTGAATTTTTCTTTTCTGTTTGATTTTTTTCCGATGAAGTGTCTTTTATTTATTTAATATATAATTAGGTAATTTATTTAATTTCCTTTAATTTATTTTTTGTAGTTTGCTTTATTTTGTAAACTAAATGAGTTATGTTTTACCTTGATTTTTGTATTCTATTTATTTTTCATTTTTGTAATTTATTGTACTGACCCCATCTCTATTTGTAAAAACTGTAGTTTAAACAAATAAATAAAATAATAATAATAATAAAAATCGTATTGCTACGTGATCTCCGCGGTCTATGCACAGTTTGCGAAAATCGTAATTTTACGTATTCCGACAAAACTATGTTAATAAAATCGATTTTAAGCAATTATAACAATTTTGTTAGAAAAATGGAAATATTGAATATATATCTAAATGGATTGACCATATCTCCCTTCCAGTAGTAGCTCAGAGGGCCAATCTAAAGAAAATATCTGGATCATCAGCTTGTTGTTGAATAATTTCGAGAATATCAATATTGGGATATAATATTCCTCATTATCAGTGGGTAGAGCTGTATTTATGCAGCCTATAATATATCGGCTTATAGCATCAGTATGTTCGATATTTTTCCCCGATTTTTATTCGATGTGTTTTTATCGACAATCTATTTGATGTGCAATATCGATGTGAATTTGAGCGACAATCTATTTAAATTCGAATGAAGCCCTTTAAGTTTCTAAACCACACAAAAGGGATTTCATTGTCAGTGATAATTTTGAATTTGTAACCGTAGATTATACAGCGATATTGTTTGCAACCAAAGTTAACGGCTTGAATTCTCTTTTAGTGGTGCAAAATCTGGTTTCTGATTCCAAGAGAATACAAAAAGTAAATGCAATTGGACGCTCTTCACCATTTATTTGTTGCCTCAGTAAGTCTCCACTTAAGTTTTTCTCTTCTATCTAACCTCCCATAAAATCCACTACATGTAGTCAGGAAACAATATCTAAGATTGCATCTGCTGTCATGTGTTCATGATCGAACCGAATCTTCTTGAGTTTAGATTCATTTGGATATTCAGAAACGTTGCTTACAATTAATCTGTATCGTTACAATATGTTAAATGATTATATCAATGCTTCTACTGTTTTTTACACACAGTTTGGTTAAAGCAAAATCTAAAGATGGAACAATAGAATAAAGAAAAATTTGTATTTTCTCTTACATGAGCAGTTTTGGAACGTCCCTTATTATTGAAGTCTTCTAGATTTTGAATGTACTCCTCAAGTTCTGATTGTGAAATAATAGCGAATGTAAAATCAGAATTTCCAGTATTTTCAATTGTCATTTCTAATGATTTGAAACCATCAACATCCATAATTCCAAAATTGAGTTCAGGCAAAGGATATATCTTGAAACTATAAATTAAAAATTATTAATTAATTATTGGTTTAGAAAACTGATCTATTCCTATATATTCATAAAAGTAAGTTATTTTGTGTCAAGTTTTTATAAAATGCATTAATATAGCAAAATCGGCTGGGCTCATTTCAAGCGATTTGCACCATGTGATACAGAATTTTCTTGAGAATGTTTAGGAATGAGTCCCCATGTGGAAAGTTTGTCATAAACGGCATGCGCCATGCTCGGCTGGTCATGCCAAATAATTATTTTAATACAAATTATTTATCGAAATGCAACATTATATAGGCAAGGTTCATTAGTAAAACTCTTGATTAATGTGTTCAAGTTTAAGTGTTTTGCTCTTTGTATCAATCCAATCTTTTAATTCTGTGTTTCAAATTTAATGCCCTCAAAAATAAGAACGAAATAGCCCGTTGAAATAACCATCCAGCAAAACATTTACAAATCGTGTGATAGAATTTAAAGAACGAAACAATAAGGTTTCCTCAATATCAAAACAGCCAGCAAAAACACCTGCTGAACGGAAAAAAAAAAATGAAAATCGACAACGACAGTCAGTTTTGACTCCTAACCCCCATTAGTTTGCATCTCACGATGTTGGAATAATGATGGAAAAACGATGATGTATTACAATGTTCGACACTTTTCAGCCATCATTTTGGATAAATGAATTCTGGGAAACGAGTAGTTACCCATAAAGGTAAAGTGAAATTTTCAGAATTTTCTCCATTCATACCGTGAGGAAATCCATAAGAATACATGCTTCCGATCTCTGTTGGTTATAATTTCGCGAGCAGATCTTTGCCAGCCTCAGTCCTAGGAAGAGTTCCACAGTTGAGACCTTCTCACTTCACTTCCCTGTCCTTCTTAAGTTGTTCTAAAAAGAAGCTAATCACTGACTACACAAAATAGTTCACACCCTAGAAGTTAGGCTGCAGCACCTATCTTTGCTAGAGCGTCGGCCATTTCATTCCCTTCAATGTTAACATGTGCTGGAACCCAACAGAGGGTGACTTTGTTCTTTCTGTATAGGTCATTAAGTTTGCCTAGGCATTCGCGAATCATTTTAGAGCTATAACAAAGGAGCTCAGTGGTTCCTATATATCCCATACAATTGAACACATCTTCCAATTGCGTATATCTAATACTTTCTATTTATTAGACACTAAGAGAAATTAAAAAGTAAAATGAAAAACTTCATCTAATTTTTAAGAGAAGCATTTACCAAGTTCCATCTCATTATCGAGAAATATTTAATTTAATAGAATGAATAATATAATGTAGAATGAATCATGATTAAAGAAATAGAGCTTTATATTTAGTTTCACTTTTTCACTTTGACATGATAATTATCAATTAAATTTGTTGATTCCTTCCCCTTTTTTCCCATAATTTAGTAACTTACAATTAGTTCATATTTAAAACATACAATGATTAAAACAAAATTAACCACTCACATAAAATAAACTATTTACCTGGAAAATGTAGTTGACATTGATATTGGCATAGGAAGCGTTGCGATCAAATCTAGATCATCTTCTGGATGATATAATTTTACCAGAAGAATTGGAACTTCTTTAATTATTACTTCAAAAGGGCATTTAACTTTTAGCTTAAATTTATAAAAAAAAAAAAAAAATTAAACAAATAAAAATAAAAAAAACTTACTTGTGGCAGATAAAAAAAAGAAATCATTTTTGAAAAAAGTAATAAACTCACTTCAAAATCAGTCACTGCAGAATTTGCTGGCAATATTCCCTCCTCTTCACTTATTTCAAATATTTCGTATGGATTGCATAACAGATCCTTTGGTGCCTCATAACTCATTCTAAAAAAAATAATTATACAAAATTGGCTGAATATTTGATAGTCTACTAAGATAGTAAAGTGGCTAAGATTTTTTTTTTTCTTTCTTTTAAAATATTTCAATTTTGTAATCGATCGGTTTCCGGAATTAGGATATTTTGACAACTAAATTATGTCGACTAAATTATGTCAAGTATTGTCACAGTTTCAAAGCCGCCTTGAAGTGGTGCAAAGGTGATACTAAAAAACCATAATACCAAATACCAAAATTTCCTCAAGGCGCCATATACCGCGCAAGAGAGTTAAAGTAACAACCATATAAGGCAGAAATTGGTAAAAAAAAAAAATATCTCAGAATCGAATATTTCGATTTATTTTCTAACAAAAAAAAAAAAATCTGGCATGAAACACTCACACAACTTTCGCTTACTCCAGTTCTCAAAATTATAATTGACAAATTTTATAGTTAGTGTACTAAAATTTAATGAAATTCCTCGAAAACCTGAAAAAACTGTTCAGTAAAAGCGCACTTCCGATTTATTAATTTTCTTGAAACTCGGAATTTTGGACATCTATTTATTTCTCATTAATTTTGTTTGGATGATAGAATTGTATAATCTTTATGATAGCACTTAGGAGAAAAACATAACCCCACCCCATGTTTAGTTTATTTATATCGAAGTTTTATTTATAATGATGAAGTTTCATTAAATCGTCGGTCCATTTTTGAGAAAATCGCGAAAAAGTGAAAAAAATCATTTAGTAATGTGGTAAAGTAAACGCGATTCTGGTTAACCGATTTTTTCAAACTCGGAATTTCAACAACATATTCAATTCTAATTAACATTATTTAGATGACAGAACTGTCTAATAAAATGAAATAGCAAGTTAGATGAAAATCTAATCCCATCTCTCCTCCAAAAGTCCCTTAAATGAATTTTTCCGGAGAAATATTTCAAATAAAAGTTGTAGCTCTTTGTATGTTTAGTTGATATACTAAGTTTGAAGAAAATCGTCGAAGCTATTTTTGATAAAAACGCAAAAAGTAAAAAAAAAAAAAACTAGTAAAGTGGTACTTTCGGGTGAGGAATTTCAACAGATAACCTACAGTCAGATCCCCAGGGTGATACCTAAACGGAATATCAAGTTTCAACTTTCTGCGGTTTTTTGTTTTCGAGCTATGCTGTTCACACACACACACACACACACACACACACACAGACGGAAAACGGATATTTCCGGTGAAAACTCGATATCGAAAATTTGACACGATTACAATACTTCCACTTACTAGGAATAAGGGAAAGTAAAAATCGGGTATAACATTACGGGTGGGGTGTGGGGATAAGTATCCATCTACTAATATTGGCAAGGTATATTCTGGCTTAAATAGTATATTCCGCGTGAGAGTCCAGTACGCTAACCCCTTAGCAATATCCCTTCCCTTATTATTAATTGGTGATGATATTATGAGGTGGTAACTTCAAAGTAATTGCAACATCTAAAAACCAGTTTTAACTATTGCAGTTATTTTTTTTTTTTTTGGTCCATCGCCCCGAGAGTGGCTAAAATTAGCGCACCAAAAACTCTGAACCAACTGCATATACAAAATGCAATTTAACGCTACTAATTCCGCACAATTATTCAATCAAAGTGTGTGTGGGTGTGTGATGGTATTCTCTATAAGTCTGCACAGCGGCAGTAGGAATATTTCGAGCAATGCTAATAGACAAGTTGTGCATTGTACAAAAAATAACAGCCTCGAGGATCCCGTCTAAATACGCTGTTAATTGAAACAGAAAATATATAGTTTTTCAGTATTTAATTTGCAAAAAAACTAGTTTTGTTCCTTTTAAATATTAAATGGGGAAGATCTGAGAATCAAAGTTCCCTAGTAGAGATGTAAATGAAATTAATAAATTGGACAAATAAAAAAAAACAAATCACTCACCTATATATGATATCAGTGGGGCTATCATTTTGGAGTGAAAATTGAAGGGTATATTCTTTACCAGCTTTAATATTTCCATAATCTAAGTGATTACCAACACTTTCTGGAATTAATACAGTCACAGACACGTCATATGACGCTAAAACAATAGATATTTTTTCTGTAAATACTGGGTCACCTCTCCAATATTGATCATAAATCTATAAAAAAAATAAATAAATAAATAATAATAATAATAAAACTCATTATCTAAAATGATAAATTTCATTTTGATATAGATACCTCAATTGGAAATGTTTTTACTACTGATTCTACAACTGTAGCATGATATGTTAACCATAAAAATATTGTTGTATGGGGATTTATTTTGCCTTTCTTGATCGAAGGTGTTATCTGTGGATAGAGGCTTGTAACATTTCCTATTTTCCAATTTAATGGTAAAGATGAAATATTTCTTATTGAAACATATTTGGTAGCTTTACGAAGTAGCATAAGTTTTTCAAATACAATATCTTTTGGTTCAATAATACATCGTCCTCTTACACCATGGCATGAAATCTAAAGAAAATAAAAAGATATTATACTCTATTCAATGACCTTGTGGTAGACAATGGATTTATAAGTTTGAGCTTCCTACGAGATTTTTGCTAAAAAAAAAAAAAGTATTTTTTTTTTCTTACTCAGGAGATTTAGAATACATCTGTTCGATGAAACTCTATTTCGAATATATTTATATTTCCTGAATACATTATTCAGAAGGTAGACCCTGGCCCTATCCTTAGGATGGCTGGGAGGTGAGTGGTGCAACATTCCACTTTGAGCTCCCCTTCCAACTGATAGTAACGTCACGGTCGGAGTGGGCTAAAAGTTGGGAGAAACGGGGCCGGATTGGGGGATCCTGGTTTACGGATGGGTCCAAAATGGCCTGCGGAACTGGAGCCGGGATTCATGGGGTCAAACCGGAGGTACGTATTGCGAGGCCTCTCGGGGGTTACTCCACAGTATTCCAGGCTGAAGTGTATGCAATAAAGATCTGTGCTGAGGAGAACCTGCGTATGGACTCTAGAAATAGAGAGATATGCATCTTCTCGGACAGCCAGGCTGCGCTGAACGCTCTTCGGGCGTTCAGAATCACCTCCCCTTTGGTCAGGGAGTGTAGAGACTCCCTGGAGGCATTAGCCCGGCACAACAAAGTGCGGCTAGTATGGGTGCCGGGGCATAAGGGGATCATGGGAAATGAAATAGCCGACCAACTGGCCAGGGAGGGAGCGAACACTCCCTTCCTCGGACCGGAACCTGCTCTAGGGGTGGCCAAAAGTATGGTAAGAGCGGCTCTGAGAGACTGGACTCGGAGGGAACATAACCGATACTGGAGGCTGAGTACTGGAGCGAAACACGGCAAAATGGTCATGCCAGAGCTGTGTGAAAGAAGGACCAGATACATCCTGGGGTTAAACAGGTATCAGATTGCCCTGATAACGGGCCTGCTTACTGGGCATGGCAGGTTCAGAAAACCTCTGCACAAGGTGGGGTTGGTAGATGTAGAGCCCTTGTGCAGACTGTGTCAGGAGGAGAAGGAGACGGCCTCTCACCTGCTGTTTGATTGCGTCGCAATCGCTAGACTGAGGTACGAGATCTTCGGCACGTTGAGACCGAAGGAAATCGTGCTCCAGGAGGGACTGGTGGGGAAGGTTTTGAACCTCATGAAGAGGGAGGGCTTCCACTACTAGGTTTGAGGAGTTGGCACAATAAGCCTCAATGGGAGGGTGCAGTGCCTGGGTTTTAGTCCCCCCCCCCTGCAGCATTCTAATTCTAATTCTAGAGACACCGGCCAGTGTGCTGGCAAAAATCAATCAGTTCATCTATGACAGGAATCTTCTTTCTGAATCAGAATGGAGTGGGGCCCTCAAATTGAATATGAACTAAGCCACTCTTCGTGGGGTTCTTCCTGGTGCCAGAGGACAGGCGGCGATCGATGATGTTGGAACCCTTTGTCGTAAATGCGGCAGAGAGTCAGAAACCCAAACTTACGTGTTGGGAATCTGTCCACAGAACATGCTCCTCGTCACCCGCCGACACCACAGGGTTGAAAAAAAAAAAGAAATGCCGAACTTCTAACTGAAAAAATCATTTGAAACACTCACTTAACTTTCTCTTACTCCAGTTCTAAAAATTATAATTGACAAATTTCATAGTTGTGTACCAATTTTAATGAAATTCCTCGAAAACTGAAAAAATTGTTCAGTAAAAGCGCACTTCCGATTTATTGAAACTCGGAATTTTGGCCATCTATTTATTTCTCATTAATTTTGTTTGGATGATAGAATTGTATAATCATCTATGATTGCACTTCAGAGAAAAACATAACCCCGTCCCTCCCCTAAAAGTGCCCTTAAATGTTTAAAAGTTAAAAGTTTCCCAGAGCAATGTTTTAAATAAAAGGTGCTTCGATGAAGTACATGCCGTCGACACGGATGGTTCATGCAGGTTTGCCGAAATCGTTGCATTTAAAGAGAACAAAGATGCTTTTGATCATCTTCCCAACCAACCATCCAATTCGAAACAAACCAGGGAGGGAAAATCGACGAAAAGAAGTGGCACATTTGTGAGAAATGCATTCCTCACCTGAAAGAAAAATACCGCGTAACGTTAGGGTAAACTTTATCGTAAGAGGTTTGTCGGTCGGGATACATTTGTTTTTACTTCCTTTACTATTTAATATCCTTTGTTATTGTTGTATCTGTTTTTTGTTTTTAGACTTCCATGTCTTTTTAGATGACTTCATCTTGTTATTATGACATGTACCTTTTACAAATATTTATATAGACTATTTTGATTATTTCAAATAATCTTCTTTTGAATAAGTTAACCTTTGACTTGAACAGTTGAAAAGCTATTCTTGCAATTGATCATCAGTAAGCTGTGTTTTTGGAAGCAACTCAATATAACTGAACAGCCAAACATTTCGCACATTTTTTTTTTGTGTGTGAAATAAATGTGTTTTTCTATTTTTCACAAATTAAGATTTAACAAAATCTAAATCATAATAAAAATGATATACAAACCTTTATAATAATTGGTTCAGGATTGTGTTGTATACATAGCACTATATTCTCAGATTGTAATCCTGCCGATTGAGGATTAGCGTACACAGTTAATGGTTTACTGCTCAATGGCTGAAATAAATGTACAATTTTTTTTCATACAATAACAAAACTAAAATACATTTATGATAAATAAATTAAAAAAATAAAAAACCTGAATATACAAAAAGCTTGGTGCAAATCCAAAATGATCTATTTTTTCTTTCATTAGATTCTTTTGATAAGTTACAGTTACCACAATAGGTAATTTCGATGTATTTCTTAATGTAAAATCTGATTTAACTCGAAACGATCTAGAATAAATTAATATAAAATTTAATATTGGATTTTTTAAAATAATAAAAACACTTTAAAATCAAATTAAATATAAAATAACTCACGATTTATCTTTATATTTTGGAACTAAAATCATTCCAAAATGGAAGCGTTGTTTCTTTTTTATATATGTTGGAATGTTTGATTTGACCTTTTTAGAACAAACCTAAAAAAAAAAGAAGAAAATATATAGATTGTTAAATATAGATTAGCCCAATATTAGCCTCTACCCCAGAGATTCCCCCAAACTAATCTGGCCTACTGCCCCTTTTTCAGATAAAAAATTACTCAACGCCCCTTGAAAATTCTTTTTTTATATTATTTATTAAAATTGGCCATTGTAAAATTCTAATTAAACATAGAAACGTTATTACAATAACGATGGATGTTACTAAAAATACATATCGGGAATAACATTAAATATAGTTAACACGATACGCGTATTAAGAGGCGTCCCACAAGGATATCATCTCTCCCAAATTTTCTCTTTAATTTGACTGCTGATCACTTGTAGGAAGAGATCTGCGATTGCCAGATGGCACACCAATACGGATATAAGTTAAATGATGGTCAAGATGGAATTGTTCTAACCATGTTTGCAAATGATGTAGCTGCAACAGCGAATATTATAAGGGTGCCGAGAGAGTGATAAGACTTGAGGTTCAGAGACTATTCAGAGAGATAGGGTTAAAAATATTAATCCCCAGAAAGAGCACTGCCATTGTTGTTACAAACGGCACTCTGGTTAAGCAGAACCTTTCACTAGAAAATGGAGGCTATTTCAAATCTTGTGAACAATACGAGAAAATTACACATTGGCTACCCGTTTTCTGGTGAACTGGTTTTTTTATTAAGATGCGGTTAAAAAACTCAATGAAAGAAAATATGCATAAACTGACTACATCCAATTTAGTGAAACCAGACCAGAAATTGAATATTGTAAATCAACACATATTCCCGACGATGATGTCACCTCTCCAAACTGAACCTCTAACGAAACTTAAACCAGCGATACTCGAATGGATGTGGTGATCAGAAGAAGTAGTTTAAGGCTATGCTCGGCCTAATGAGAAACTCTGCTTCGGCAATGTTGTATGCTTCTCGTCGCTATCGCGGCTAAGGCTTGCTTAGATGCGAGTGGGAGAGGCTTCTCTGGCACTGGTCACTTGCTCAAAAGCTCGTGAAAATTCGGGATGCCCAATGTCAGCAAATGTTTGATTATGAGGTTGAAGCGAAGATATAAGCATCCTGTTTAGCCATATGTTTCGACACTGGAATAGATTTTTCCTAACATCAGAAAGCTTAGACAGCAACTGAGAGAAAAATCTTTTGAAGAATGGACAAACTGCAAATGGCAAGGGGTAGGGGGGGTATGTCAAACTTCTCATTATCAGTCTTTCCTATTTTATTCTTTCACCGCCCACCCTGGTTTTATTCTACGCCCTCTAATTTCCGCCTCCAGAATCGCTCTAGTGCCCACCAGGGAGTAGTATCGCGCCCACGTTGGGAATCAAAAGGACAGTGTAGTCTAGAGAGAAAACATGAAAATGGTACTGTTAACTTTTTAGAATAAATATGAAAATATGAATAAATATTAGTAAAATTTTGTGATTTTTAATTAAAAAAGGCATGCTTCGCACGTGGCAATATTTTCAATACCATTTAATTTTGTCTAAAAATGAAAACTCTATGATTACCTATAGTCCTTCGGGGCTTAAAGTTATCACTAGGCAAGTAAGATATTGGTTGAACATGTGTGAATTCCCAAACATGCATTAGCGGCCCCTATTTACTTATAGCTTTTCAATTTCATTCAAATATTAGATCAATACCATTTAAGGCATCCTGAGAACGAAAATTAAATCCAGAACCGTTTGCACTAAACATGAGATCGGTGGCCAATTGATTAAGCCTATTACTAAACCCCTTATGAAATTTTTATTCTAATCAATAACCAATAAATATTATCAAGATTTAAATTACTAACAGCTGGGAAAATTATTTCTGGTTTAAAAGCAATACATGGAATGTCAGCTGATGCTTTGCAAACGAGTTTATAGGCAGATTTTCTCCAACCGTCTACTTCAAATACAATAATTCGTTCTATTGAGGCGCATGTCACTGGAAAGAAAGTTATTGTCCAGGAAACTGAATCACCAGGTGCTAATAGTTTTCTTGTTAACTGAGGAGCGGTACCATATATGTCTACGTCTATAATAAAACCAAACAATATGTTATTCACTTATATCGCTGGGAATATTTACAAAATAAAAAAAAGTAATACAAATGTTCAAACCATATTCTAAAACTTTCTAACAACTGGTGAATGATGAAATAATAAAAATTTAAAAAAATCTGTTGTTAAATCTTCTGCAATTAATACTCTTATAAAAATGATTAATTAAATAATTAAGTAATAAACAAAATTGAATATATGGATGAGTCTGCAATGCTGGATAACATCTAGTATTTTATCCGTCGTAGCAAGCATATTTCTTTTATTCCTGACCGATTTCGGATTTTCACCCATCGTCAGAATAAATTTATCAAGTTCGTGCAGAAAATTCATTTCAACGCAGTATGTCTGTTACACTCGGCAGTCGGCACTAGTTGGTTGTTGATTGTATGTTGTGTGAGAGGTTATATGCGGAAGGTTATGATAGGTTAGTTAAGATGTGCTGCCATTCATATGTATACCCTTTTTTCAGCCCTTTTAAAATATGCTAATAAGGATATACTTGACAGTTATGCATAAAATGTTTTATCTACAGAGAAATTATTCTCTAGATAGCCAAAGCACTCATAATGACGGATTAGATCACCATATTCCGCATCTAACAGTTCACAAAATTCTCTTCTGTTTGATGTAAATTTAGGTAAATATTTTCCAAAGGTATCAGGACATGCTACAACTTTAGTGTTTTTCCACACAGATACTCTTCATGTATAAATAATACAGTGATAATTTAGTAACCTAAAAAGATTCAAGTAATGTTACAGTCCCAGAAACTCTACATACGTTCGACGGGTGTTTCATCAGTGCAAACACTGATGAGTTTACCACAATCTAGTGTTCATTTTCTAGATATGACTTTGTCAAATATGTCTGACACTCTGTTTTTTTTTTGTTTTTTTTTTTTCATGAAGTGACTCAAGATTGATAAGCTCTGATTTTTCTCTGAGATTCAGTGCGCCACTTCTGGCTCATGCCATAGGTTGGACATCACTGCTCTATTGGTACAGAATTAGAGCTGGAACTCTATCCAATTAGAAATCTCCAATGTTTGAGATCTGCCAAAAAACTAATTAGACTTAGACAGAGCATAGAGAGGCAGAGCGACTGACAGTTTTAAAATATAACCAAAAGATTTAATCGGTACAGTCACAATTCCAGCTGATGGATTTTGACCAAGACTTTCGTGTTTGATTTCATGATATAATCTCAAAATAGCTTCTAATGATTGTTTTTGCTTTTCATACACTTCTTGGGATCTCGAAGCCTGCATTTCCAGTGAAAGCTAGCTATAGAACATTTGACACGGTCGCGATTCTTATTCTTACAGTAGTAACAGAAAGTAAAAATATATATACATTAATTGCGTTTTTATTTTAATATCCCTGATTTTCTTTTGAAGATTCAATAATGTAGTGATGTTCATAAATAGAACAAAGGTATCTTTGAGCTGCGAAAAAACTAATTAGAATTAGCCAGAGCATAGTAGAAACAACGATGGAATAATTTTAAAAGATAACCGAAAGATTTATTATGTTTGATTTTACATAAAATAATTCACTCCAATATATTAAATAAAGCACCAAAATTATATTCCACAAATCTCTATATAAAATATAACCATCACCTATCAACTCATGCCTTCCTCATAACTTCCCATTTCTATATCAGCAATTGGTTACTAATCAATCCTTACTTATCGACTACAATAACAAAAGTAGAATTCTATGATGAGCATGATCTACTAAAGCGAAAAACTTGTATACTTACGTGGCACTTCATCTTCATGATCAACAATTTGAATACTAGAATCAAGTTTTTCAGTTGGATAATCTCTTTTTTCATGTAATGTTACTGCATTCCAAGCTTGCTGAATCTGAAAATTATTCAAATGAACATTTTAAGATGTTGTTGTGGTTGGTTTCGCACAGCTGGAAAGCATTAGTGATATTTTCCGTGTTAGCCTGGTTTCTTTTTGTGATCATCGATCGGTTTCGGGCGTACACCCCGATCATCATGATGCTTTTTGTCAAACAGTGTGATGACAATCTGTATCAACAGCATAGTGTATCAACTAAATTTGCTCAGTGCAAGTCTATGTTATCATGCTGTTTGACAAAAAGCGTCCTGATGATGGGCGAATGCCCCGGAACCGGTCGATGACCACAAAAAAGAAGCAGGCTATCATGGAAAAATATCTCTGAAGAACATCTTAAGAAAATACCGTTAATTCTGAAAGTGGAACATCAACATTTTCAGTTGGAATAGTTTGTGCATCTTCTTTACTCAATGGTTGCATCAACCAAAAGAAGACATGAGGCATTGGAATTGGAGGTAATTTTCCTTGTACTAGACAATCATGTATTTTTCTTGGTTCTGGTATAAAATCTAAACATAATTTAAAATTTGTTAAATTTATTACCTTAAGAAAGAAAAAAAAATTATATTTATTACTTTTTCTTATTCCTATTAAGAGGAAGTGTTGCGATCTTTAGTTATAAAAAAAAAATACTCGGAAATTTAGTTAACACCGGAAATATGTTTTAAAGCCTCGTGACGTCATGAAACAAAATCTGGTGTGAAACACTCACACAACTTTCTCTTACTCCACTTCTCAAAATTATAATTGACAAATTTTATAGTTTGTGTACCAAATTTAATGAAATTCGTAGAAAACTGAAAAATTGTTCAGTAAAGGCGCACTTCCTGTTTACTAATTTTCTTAAATGTCGGAATTTTGGCCATCTATTTTATTCTAATTAATTTTGTTTGAATGATACAATTGTATAATGAAGTATGATAGCACTTTAGAGAAAAACATAACCTCACCCCACCCATAAAAGTGCCATTAAATGAAATTTTCCAGAGAAATGTTTTAAATAAAAGTTGCAGATTTTTGTTATGTTTATTTCAAATAAGAAGTTTCAAGAAAATCGTCGGAGCCATTTTTGAGAAAAATGCAAAAAACCAACTTGTAAAGTGGTACTTTCGGTTGAGGAATTTTGACAGATAACCTACAGTCAGATCCCATGGCGATATCTAAACTGAATATCAAAGTTTCAACTTTCTGCGGTTTTTCGTTTTTGAGCTATGCTGTTCACATACGTACATATCCACACACACACACACAGCCCATTTGCTAAAAACCACTTTTTTGGACTCAGGGGACCTCAAAACGGATATTTCCGGTGAAAACTCGATATCGAAATTTGACACGATTGCAATACTTTCTGTTACTAGGGGTAAGAGGAAGTAAGTCAAACGATATCTGTCTCATGACAAGTTACAACATGCGTAAAATACATTTTTCAATCCCCCCCCAACTGCCCCCGCTATCCGGCCCCATAATGAATAATGATTATTACATTTCTTTCAACGCATTTATACAAAATTAATCTTTTTCTTTATTGTTCACATGAATAGGTACTCCCGAAGTAGTTTAAATTTTTTTTTTTAAAAATAGTCATTTTTTGGTATTCCTCTGTCTTGATATTCAAAATTTAATCGATATTCTAGAAATGAATTAGTTCCAGTTGTATCAAAGTAGAAGCTTTTTCAGTTTCAAAAGAAAAAAGTCCCATTAAAAAAAAAAAAAGAAAACATTTTTTATTGCCGTGGATTGGTCCGCAATGCTGGATAACATCTAGCTATTTTACATTATTCCTTTTGTTCCTGACCGGTTTCGGATTTTTATCCATCGTCAGAGTAAATTTAACAAGTTTTTTGCAGAAAGTTCATTTCAACGTAATGTTTCTGTTACGCTCCACACTTGTTGGTTTGTTGATTAAATGTATGTGCGGGAGGTTATATACGGAAGGTTATGATGGGTTTAGTCAAGATATGCTGGGAATAACAGAAACATAGCGTTGAAATGAACTCTTTACACGGACTATGTGAATTTGCTTAGACGATGGATTAAAACCGAATCCGTTCAGGCACATGCATGCTACAACGGATAAAATACCAGATTTATAGCTCTTTATGTATAGCTTTATCCTTATTATGTATAGCTCTTTGAAATCACAAAAAAACACATCATATTCCATGATTATTGATTATTTCAAGTATACATCATGAAAAAGCACAATGTTGATTTTGTGTTTACAACAGCTCATATTTAGAAAAATAAATATATATATTTTTTTTAATGGGTTTTCCCTAAGTCAAGTTTTAGAACAAAACAAAGCGAAAAGTATAGTATGGTTTGACTAAGTATAGTTGCAAATTTAGCAACATTAAATGTAATAAAAGTAGACTATTTTGTCTACTCTAAACATATCAAGTGTATAAGAATATCAGACGATAATTTTTCAATACATTTGAAGGAGTGCCGGGCCACAAAAAAATCGCATTTAGAAGCTGTAAGTTTGATTTCCCTGTTATAAAGAAATAGGATATTCTAGATACTAACCATAGAATTTTGGAGGTCTTGAAATTACAATAACTTTGTCTATATTCTCAATAAATGTTGTAAAATCTGAACTTCGTTGATCAGATTTGTAGATAATAGTAACAGGTATTCCACTAATATCCTAAACAATCAGAAAAGAATTGAATCAATTATTAATTAACATTTTGGAATAAAAATTAAGATTTTATTATGTGTTTTAAATTAAAATACACTTTGTGAATATCGCTTCTTAGTCACACATCTGGTGCTTGGCATGTTGTGATTTTAATTTTACTGAGAAATCCCGACACTCATGTGATGGTGTTGAATGAAATCTAATTCATAATTGCACTTATAGTCACAAGTATGTATATGTAAATTAGTGAGCAGACAGAGTAAACATAACAGTTTAGAGTGAGTGGCAAGTGAAGAGCGGCAAGTAACGTTGACGATGTTTGATGGGTAGTGTATTAGTCTCCTTACAACATCTGCAATAAAGGGTCCAACATCCTGCAATCTGTCGGCTAGCTGTCGAACTAGTGCCAAATTTTTAGTATTAATGAGTTTGTTAACTCAGATTATTCTTCAGGTGAAAGTGTCGGTCATAAATGAGTTTGACATGTATCGCACGATCTCTTTTTTTGTCCTAAATGCTCTATTCCTTGCCAACAGTACCTTGATCATCGTTGAGGGCTTTATCCCTTAATTAATAACTTATTTTGCTAATACATAAGTCTTCTAGAAAAACAGCGGAGATCCTTTCCAAGCACGAGGTTGCAACTATAATTTTGGACCTGTAATATCTAATGCTCTCTGAACCTGAGAAATTCCTTTAATTTCAAAAGCGTCCTTGTTAAATGTTGGATGTAATCCTTATAGAAGCATCCGAGCAATCCCCAATCAGAAACAGCTTAAAAAATTTATAGACTATATTTTTGCGGCCGAACCAATGATATTCTTCGTTGATTTATTGTTCTTAGGTATCAAATTTTCAGGCTATTGAGTCCTGGGAGTGAAGTTGTAGTAGCATTAAGATCAATGCACATTAAGATAGTTGTAAACAGTAAAATGCTTGTTAATTTCTTTGTAATGGATGAATTAGTTTTTTTTTTTCTGCTGAATCACTTCTTTTGGGGATTTCAAGTATAGAAAATTTAAAAAGATCAATACGACTCATTTTGTATTTG
>JAAEAF010008273.1:0-24627 GCA_011037195.1 Triatoma infestans | reverse complement strand
GAGTTTGAAAAAAAAATCGGATAACCGGAAGTGCGTTTTTACTGAAATGTATTTTTTCAATTTTTGGTATTTTCTCGAAAACAGCTTCAATGATTTTCTTTAAACTAGGAAGGTGTACTATACATATAAAGAGCTACAACTTTTATTTGAAACATTTCTCCTGGTGAAGTTAAAGGGGGTTTTGGGGGAATGGTGGGGTTATGTTTTTCTCTAAGTGCTATTATACTTGATTATACAATTCTATCATTCAAACAAAATTAATTAGAAATAAATAGATGGCCAAAATTCCGAGTTTCAAGAAAATTAGTAAACCGGAAGTGCGCTTTTACTGAACATTTTTTGTCAGTTTTCAACGAATTTCATCCAAATTTGGTACACAAACTCTAAAATTTGTCAGCTACAATTTTGGAAAACTGGAGTAAGAGAAATTTGTGTGAGTGTTTGACACCAGATTTTTTTTTTTTATAAATTAATACGTGAAAGATACATCGGTGAATATCTTGGTTAAAAAAATAAATAAATAAATAACAATGAATCATTTTAAAATTATCCCAACAAAAAAAAAATTGCTTCAACCATATTGATTGTTGTTGACAAAAGCAAATAAACAAATAAAATAGGTCCCCTTTATAACTAGTAGATTTATTACTCCCATTTATTTATTATTGACCTAGTTTTATGATTACTATTAAATTCTTTATTTTATCTTCGGAATGTTTTTTTTTTTTTTTATTATTTTATCTTAGTAATTATTATTGAATTATACATCATCATTTTTTAAATGTTTATGACAAATTTCTTGTCACGCTTATCATCATCATACGAGTATGAGTATATTTCTATTATTCTAAACTTTATTTATTTATTTTTGTTATTTGTAATTTGATTTCTCTTGCGCTTTTATTTCTCTTATTTTCTTCTTTCTCACTCTTTCTTTATCGCTTTATAACATATAAATAAAGTAATTAAAACTGTTTCGTAATGATGAATTGTTTCCGATTGTTTAGAAAAGTAATTAATTAAATACAACTTATTGTTTACTATTTTTATGTTTTAAGTTACTCCTAGATTTGATAATATGTTTAATTAATATGTATTCATTCATTAATATTTTTATAGGATTGTAAATAATTACTACTTCAGTATTACTTTGTATCAATTTGATTTTTATTTTATTTCTTATCTCGTTTATTTATTTATTTTTCTATTTTATTTGTAAATCTAACTTCTTGCTATATAGCTTGTATCCCTTTAATCTAAATTAATAAATAAATTGTTAGCTTGCAAAAAAAAAAAGGTTGCTTATTTATAAAGTATTCTAATAATTCTGCCAATTTCACTAATTTCACAATCCATGCCGTTGACCAATGGGCAATATCTTTACTTAACATCGTCTCAGTGGCTTTCTTTTTGCGCGATTTTTTTTTTGTTTTTTTTACGGGGAAAAGTGATTAAAAAAAAAAAATCATTTTATTCGGACTTTTTTTTTGGCAATATTACCATATTCTCAGGGAAGGGATTAGCTCAGTGGAAGCGTGTAGGATTCCCACGTGAAGCATTCGAGGACTCTCGGGTTCGAATCCAGTGCTGGCGTTAAGATTTTCTTTCTAGGAGCTTCTACAGCTCACTGCCATATTGTTGTCTGTAACGAGATAACACTGTCCGGAGGCAGGTAGTGCATTGAAAAGGCTCAGGACGCACAATAATTCCGAGATATTGTAAGTTTCACCGATTGTTGTACAATAATTGTTATTGATTTCAGAAAAATATGTTTGCTTTTATTAGGCAATTAATTCAATTTATTATAATTATATAATTAATTAATATAATTAATTAATTAATATAATTAATTCAAATTATATATTTTTTTTTAAGTTTAGCTCGGGATTTTTTTAAGTTAACTTTTAATTGAATTTTTTTTTTCAGAGAACTGATCTTTGAAGTAACTGCGACGTTCTGAACAATTGTTAATAAAATTTATCAATTCGAACTTAGTATAGATATCACACCAGATTTCTTTTTTTTTACTTTTTACAAATAAGGAGGAAGCTAAAAAGAAATCATTACTATAGAGCAGTGGCGGCTCCTGACATGGATATGTGGGGGTTCAACATTTTTTTTTTAAATACATTTCCCATCATTATTAGTAGCTTGGCTAGATAGAAATCATGAAGTAAGCCAGGAGCCGGGTAAAAACTTGCATCGCTTCCCACAATTAAATATGTTAAATTAACAATAAATCTATCCCAGCAGAAGTGCACCCAGAGAAGAACTATGAAAAAAAGAGTTGTATCGTTTGAGTTCGAAAATTAAGTGGTTAACATAACAGAAACTTGTATTATCTAAATAAAGTGTTTCGGTTCAAAGGAAATGACAATGAGTTAGCATCGATTCTTTCATATATCTTAGTGATGTTTTAAGTACCAATACCAGCATCAAATTTTTTAAACACAGGAAGATCACATCACAAAAAATCTGGTGTGAAACACTCACACAACTTTCTCTTACTCTAGTTCTCAAACTTATAATTGACAAATTTAATGAAATTCGTCGAAAACTGAAAAAACTGATCACTTCCGGTTTACTATTTTCTTGAAACTCAGAATTTTGGCCATCTATTTATTTCTAATTAATTTTGTTTGGATGATAGAATTGTATAATCAACTATGAGAGCACTTTAGAGAAAAATATAACCCATCCCTCCCCTAAAAGTGCCCTTAAATGAATTTTATCAGACAAATGTTATAAATAAAAGTTATACATCTTTGTATGTATAATTTATATAAGAAGTTTCAAGAAAATCGTCGGAGCAATTTTTGAGAAAATCGCGAAAAAGTAAAAAAATCATTTAGTAAACGCACTTCCGGTTATCCGATTTTTATCAAACTCGGAATTTCAACAACATATTTAATTGTAACTAACATTATTTAGATGATAGAATTGTCTAAAAAATTGACAGCATTTTAGCTGAAACCTAACCCCACCCTTCGCCCATAACTGTCCTTAAATGAATTTTTCCAGAGAAATGTTTAAAATATAGTTGTAGCTCTTTGAATATATAGTTGATATGCCAAGTTTGAAGAAAATCGTCGGAGCCGTTTTTCAGAAAATTGCAAAAAAGTAAAAAAAAAAAAACTAGTAAAGTGGTACTTCCGGTTGAGGAATTTTGACAGATAACGTAGGGTCAGATCCCATAGTGATACCTAAACGGAATATTAAGTTTCAACTTTCTACGGTTTTTTGTTTTTGAGCTATGCTGTTCACCCACACACACACACACACACACACACATACACCATTTGCCAAAAACAATTTTTTTAACTCAGGGTAAGATCGGGTAAGTTCGTTCGTAAGATCGTAAGTAATGTTCATCGCGCTTGTAACCCCCACTCTTATTTTAAAAAAGTTAATGAAACATACACTTTTCTATACTAACACAATGAAATTTTTTATATATACATATATATATATATATATTAAATTCTCCAGCGCGATCCCAACTGTGAACCTCCAACTTCCTACGTTTTTATAAATCTCCTGATACATATACAATTCATTCATTATACGAACAGTTTAAGGAGCTCCTACACTGATATACGTTCCTATTCTTTTATGTTTGATTCTCAGATTTTGACAACAAAATTATTCAATTAATTTATTTGATTTTGATTATTTTGATAATCAGGCCAACATATACAATTTTTACTGTGAATTAATAATGTTGTTCGTACGTAACTATTTCAAAAATGAAAATATTTTTTTGATATTGAAATACTGAAAATAAAAACAAATATGATGAAAATTAGTTCTTTTCTATTTATTTTGATTTTTTCAAATAGCTGGGGGTTCAGTCGCGCAATCGTGAATACCAGTAGCCGCCACTGCTATAAAGAACCCTCCTCATAGGTCTCACTCAGGTAGTTTAAGACACTTTCATGAATCATAAAACGGAAGAGATTTCAGATATCGAACATCAAAATGAGGCAGAAATAAGATGTAAGGACGCTACCAGGAAAAAATGCTATAACACCGACAGATTCTGCACAGATATACAGAGATACAAAATACCCTCAAAGGACGCGGAGCAGTTAAAATTTAGTGTGGTTTCAACAATCAAGGTTATTTACTCAATGTTAAGAGAACAGAAGGATTTTGAACTTCTACAAACCTGAAGCCTCTATTCAATAGTATTGAATAATTTCTCTTGCATTAATAATTAATCCTCATTCAACATTATTTAATAACTTTTCAAAGTTCTCCTTCCTGTCAGAAATAATGAAATTCTGACACGTGATACCATTGCTTATATTTTTATTCTTTAGCTTGAATTATTTTTAGCAGACGTTGCTGATAATACAGATTATAGTTTTTTTTATAAAAAAAAAAAAAAAAAAAAACCTAGTGTGAAACACTCACACAACTATCTCATACTGTTTAACTGTTTGTGGGGAGGGATCATGCCCTATGATATCCAAAGCCCTTCTGGGCCCATAAAGCTTCCCCAAAATTCGGAACCTTCTCAGTGCACTGCCGGCCTCCGGACAGTATTCTCTCGTTACAGACACCACTGTCCATCACCGAACAGTGAGCTGTAAGAAGCTCCTAGGAAGAAAAAAATCTAAGGGCAGCAGCTGGACACGAACCCGGGACCTCCGCGTTGCTAGTCCAACGCGCTACCACTGAGCTAATCCCTTCCTTTCGTACAGTACTTAATAAAATTGTAATTGACACATTTCCTTTAAAGTTATATTGTTATTAAATGTTTGTCTTCAGTTTTATATCAATGGGAGAATCTAAACTTTATAAAATGATTTTTTTTTTTTTTTTGAGGAAAGCCTAACCTCCTCCCGACCCCGCCTCCACCAGTCTTCTTTCAATGAATTTCACAGAAAAAATGGTTTCAAACAAAGGTGATAGGTCTCTATATTTAGGTGTACTAAATTTAATGAAATTCGTCCCGTGTTTTTTTTTATGGAGAAAACAGCGAAAATGTTAAAAAACTATTCAGCAAAAACGTACTTCCGATTTTTTCCCCCATTTTATTAAAAACTCCTAATATTTGCAATATATTTAATTCTATTAATTGATATTATTTAAATGATCGAATTATATAATAAATTAAAATAGCACTTTAAAGGAAAACATAACCCCCCACCTCTAAACCTAAAACGCCTCCTTTTAGATACGAATTTTTTTTTTCTAGAATTAAACATAAAAAAAAAAAAAAAAAATTATCAATTAACATACCTGAGTGCTGGTGCTATTGTGACATTGTTGTTGAAACGATGGCTGTTGGTTAACAACAGAAGATTGTTGTACATCCTGCGATAGTGTAGCTTTTGAAGAAGATCCGTTTTGTTTTGCTTCGTTATCCGGCGATGGTGTGTCTACTGTAAGAAAAAATTAATTTTTTTTTTTTTTATCTAAACAGATTATAATTGTAAAAAAAAATTAAATAAAATTGCTGTTTAGCAAGAATAATGGAACGTCTAGTAATAATTACCTGAATAATATTTGATTATTATTGATGAAACAGCAATAAGTGTTTTTGAAAAGGTAAACGTACTAAGCAATATTTATAATAATAAAAATATAAACAAAAATTGTAAAATGGTAAATTTTTTACTAAATTAGGAAATCAATCTACTGTTGTAAAAAAAGAATATTACAATCTTGTGCAATTTTTGGAAATTGAGTGATCACCGGAAATACATGTTTTAAGGTCCCCTGAATACGAAAAAAATGTTTTTTAGTGAATGATGAAATTGCAGGAAGTTCGTACTTGATATTCCGTTAACATACTATCATCACCGCTTCATAGTTTTTCACTAGTTTTCCACAAAGACGCTTCCAAAGATTTTCTGTTATATTTCAATAACAACTACACACACACATAAAAGACTAATTACTTTAATTTATAACAATCTTCCAGTAAAATTGACTTTAGTAAGGTTGCTATGGGAACTGGTGATGTTAGATTTGAAGTGTTGATAATGGTCTGCTAGAATGAGTGTAATCACGTTTATTTAAATGCTATTTTGCAGAGAAGTAACCTGCACTCGGATCACACTGTGTACAGTGAAAGTTAAATAAACAGAGTAAAACTCTATTAAAAAAAAAAAAAAATTCTGGTGCACCACTCCACAAGACTTTCTCCCACTCCAAGTTAACTACGATTTAATTAATAAAATACAAAAAAAAAAAAAAAAATCTGGTGTGAAACACTCACACACACTTTCCCTTACTCCAGTTTTCAAAATTGAAATTGACAAATTTTATAGTTAGTGCACCAAATTTAATGAACTTTGTCGAAAACTGAAAAAAAAAACCATTCGGTAAAAGTGCACTTCCGGTTTACTAATTTTCATGAAACTCGGAAACTTTGGTCATCTATTTATTTCTAATTAATTTTAGTTTGGATGGTAGAATTGTATAATAATCAACTATGATAGCACTTTAGAGAAAAACATAACCCCTCCCTTCCACGAAAAGTACCCTTAAATGAAGTTTCCCAAAGAAATGTTTTTAATAAAAGTTGTGGCTTTTTGTATGTTTAGTTTATATATAAGAAGTTTCAAGAAAATCTTCGGAGACATTTTTGAGAAAATCGCGAAAAAGTGAAAAAAAATCATTTAGTAAAGTGGTAAAGTAAACGCACTTCCGGTTATCCGATTTTTTTCAAACTCGAAATTTCAACAACATATTCAATTCTAATTAATATTTTAGATGACAGAATTGTCTAATATACTGAAAATAGCACTTTAGATGAAAACCTAACCCCACCCCTCCCCTAATAACTGCCCTTGAATGAATTTTCCCAGAGAATGTTTCAAATAAAAGTTTGAAGCTCGTTGTACGTATGTGTATTGAGTACCCAAGTTTGGTAGAAAAATCGTCGGAGCCATTTTTAAGAAAAACGCAAAAAAGTAAAAAAAAAAAAAAAAAAAACTAGTAAAGTGGTACTTCCGGTTGAGGAATTATGACAGATAACGTATTGTCAGATTCCTTGGTGATACCTAAGCGGAATATTAAGTTTCAACTTTATGCCGTTTTTCGTTTTTGAGCTACAAACACACAGTCACACACACAGACCATTTGCTAAAAACCACTTTTTTGGACTCAGGAGATCTCAAAACGGATATTTCCGGTGAAAATTCGATATAGAAAATTTGACATGATTACAATATTTCCTCTTACTAGGCGTAAGAGAAAGTAATATCAATTATGATCATATTAAGCAGAAAGGTCATGTGAAATGCTTCACACGAGATTTTCATTTTCCATGAACTGATGTTGCTATATATATACCTTTCACATCATATCATTAAAAAGAAAAGATATATGATAATGATTAACGATACAGACTCATATATCAATAATCTCTTTAATTACTTTTTTTCCCCTGCCATATATCATTATTGAAAACTTTCCGAAATGTTTATTCATTTTTTTATTTTTTGTAATTTTCATAAGATGAAGTTATAATAAGGCCTTCCAACCGGAAACACTTGTTAAGCGGAACTGTGGCCCCATGCAACAACATCAATACGTAGTTCCGTTGTAAAGAGAAAGAGAAGCGTTTTTTAAAAAAGAGAAGAGAAAGTTGCAAATATTCTAAATTAACTAGATGCCAATTATAAAAGAAAACAACTGTAAACTTTTTTTTTATAATAATTAATTTTATTTTATTAAAATTACTATTAATAAGTTGCATATTTTATGCAATTCTGTTCCATTTGTTATTGGTAAAAAATATTTATGCAAGAGAATAATGATGATAGAGCAGAGCCATTTTCTATTTATCCATATTAACAAGGGTAATCACCAAATTTTTTTTTTACACTCTGTTGAATACCTTTCATATAATATTACTTAAATATGGTTAGATTAAACGAGCCCATAATGTCTATAACTTACTGTTGTAATACGATTAAATCATAAGGAAATAGTCCGAGAATAATTCTCAAAAAATAACTTCCGTTCTTTAATATACAAACAAATAATTATATATAAAAAAAAAAAAGAAAAAGAAAAAAGTAATTTAGTTTTTATTGTTTTATTTACCTTCCGCCCGATTGTTTGTGAAAAGAGTTAAGAAATAGCTCTTCCATCTTTATGAAATCGTACATATTTTGTGAAAGTATTAGGATTTCAAGATATTTCGTTAAAAATCGATGTTAAACAAATCACATGAATTTCTCTTAAAATTTTCCAAATTTCGTTCAATAATTTTTTTTTTCAAAATAGGAATTTTTTCATAAGCAATTTTTTTTTTTTTACTTTCTCTTACTTCCTAGTAAGAGGAAATATTGTTTTCGTGCCAAATTTTCGATATCGAGTTTTCACCGGAAATATCCGTTTTGAGGTTTCCCAGAGTCCAAAAAAAAAAAATGGTTTTTAGCAAATGCTCTGTGTGTATGTGTATGTGAACAGCATAGCTCAAAAACGAAAAAACCCGTAGAAAGTTGAAACTTGATATTCCATTTAGGTATCACCATGCGATCTGACGGTACGTTATCTGTCAAAATTCCTCAACCGGAAGTACCACTTTACTAGCTTTTTTTTTTTTTTACTTATTTGCGATTTTCTCAATAAATGGCTCCAACGATTTTCTTGGGACTTGGTATATCAACTACACATACAAAGAGCTATAACTTTTATTTGAAACATTTCTCCGGGAAAATTCATTTACGGGTAGTTATAAGGTAGAGGTGGGGTTAGGTTTTCAAGTAAAGTGCTATTTCAGTTTATTAGACAATTCTGTCATCTAAATAATATTAATTACAATGAAATATGTTGTTGAAATTCCGAGTTGGAAAAAAAAAATAGGATAACCAGAAGTGCGTTTATTTTAAAACTTTACTAAATGATTTTTTTTTCACTTTTTTGCGATTTTCTTGAAACTTCTTATATATAACTAAACATGCAAAGATCTACATCTTTTATTTGATAACATTTCTCTGGGAAAAATTCATTTAGGGACTTTTAGAGAGGGATGGGGTACAGCTTCCTCTAAAGTGATATCATAGTTGATTATTAATTCTATCATCCAACCAAAATAATTAGAAATAATGTTGGCCAAAATTCCAAGTTTTAAGAAAATTAGTAAGCCAGAATTGCGCTTTTACTGAACAGTTTTTCTCAGTTTTCAACGAATTTCGTTATATTTGGTACACAAACTATAACATTTGTCAATTATAATTTTGAGAACAGGAGTAAGAGAAAGTTGTGTGAGTGTCTCACTCCAGATTTTTTTTTTTTATTAAAAGATAGTGCTATGAAGTTTGAAAAAAAAAAAATTATTGTAGCTTCGAGAAAATCGTGTAAACTGTAAAACTTTTTTTTTTCGGAAAAATTTTAAATCTTAGAACTCTGAAAGAGTAACACATTCTTCTCTCTTCTCACTCACTCACTCACACGCAAACGCATCATTGCAATATTTCTCTATCCTTCATCAATAACAGAAACTAAACAAGTTCCAGAAAATCGTTGGAGCCATTTTTGAGAAAATCGCAAAAAAGTGAAAAAAAAATAAAAATTAAAAAAAAACTAGTAAAGTGGTACTTCTGGTGGAGAAATTTTGACAGATAACATACTGTCGGATCCCATGGTGATACCTACGGAATATCGAGTTGAACTTTCTACGAATTTTTCGTTTTTGAGCTATGCTGTTCACATACACAGACTATTTTCTAAAAACCACTTTTTGTGGACTCAGGGAACCTCAAAACGGATATTTGCGGCGAAGACTCGATATTGAAAATTTGACACGATTACAATACTTCCTCTTACTAGGAGTAAGAGAAAGAAATCTAAAAATAATATATGTATAAAACCAGACAATAAGGGATTAGTTACTAACAATTGAACAAGTAACAAATCCTTATAATTCAGTAATAAAAATATAAAAATAAAAAAGTTTTAAACAATAATGAACTTTTAACAAATTCAAACTCACCTTATACTGGTGCAACATTATAAAAAATAAATTAAATAAAAGATTCTACTAAGGGTGGTATAAAAATCTGTGGACAACTAGTTAAATAATGATGTGTCTCTCTCATAATATTATAAAATTTCAATGTAATTTCAGATTTAATTATAAAAACCCTTGAGAAGAACACGCTGAGAGTTGAAACGTTGGGTAAAAAATAAATAAATAATGTAGAATTATTAATCAAGAATAAAGAAACAACTGGCTGTTATAAGAGGTTCATATAATTTAATACACCAAATCAATTACAAATAATCAGCCAATAATATTAAGAAACTACTAAAAAAAAAAAATAATTTAACGTAGTGAAATGTAACAATTATTTTAATGTCCTTTATTTTCTGGGACATAAATTTTGCAATTAACAGATCATATAAATATACAAACATTGGCACATTGAAGATATAAACTATGACGAAAGGAACACTTGTCAAAATATGAAAGAGTTTCTATCTATATTGGGAGGGAAAAAAAAGAAGGTAAAAACTGTTCCAACAAAAAGATTCAACAAAAAGTGCAGCTCCATTGAATGCACCCATGCTTTTGTATACGAACACAAGCTCTTGATGGAGGTAATGGATTTCTGGCCTCGTTTGGCAAGGATATCTTGGAAGGAGCGAGTAAAAAACGTAATTTAATTCTTAAAAAAACATTGGTATAACTTTTTTCTTTAGGCCCTCAAAAATGAAAAAAAAAAAAAATTGGTTTGGCCATGTAAAAGATGTGGCGATAGATTAGGGGATTAACAAGAAAATTCTGGGGCGCTAAAAAAAGTAGTTAAAAAACAAGTAGGCCAAGAAGAGAATATAGAACGACGACATAAATGCAACTTGACGAGGAAATTATTTAATAAAGAGGAATTGCCTTAGAGCGATTTAAGTAGCAAGTGGGAGAGTACAAAAAATTAGGTTAAAGGAAGCTGCAGTTATGTAGAAACTATTTTGAAAAAATATTGTTTTTTCTTAAGTTAATTTTAAGAGGTTGTTATCTATGAAAATTACTAATTAAAGCAGAATGAGCTAGTGAGCTGCTAGGCCTGACTAAGTAGGTCATTACTGGAGAGATCCACAAATTTTTACTTCAACCACTTTATGGAACACAAAAAGTGATCACTCAGAAAGCTGAATATTAAATTTACAGAAAAATAAAATTCAATTTGATATTAATCAACTATTAGATAATCAAAAATATTTGGTGAGTTCCAAATTGTGAGAAAGTAAAAAGAGAAATCAATGAATAAACATTAGAGAAAACTATATGTTAAAATATTATCATAGAAGATAATAAAATGCATTTGCAAGATTCATAAAGTGGAAAAACACTAAAGGACAATTAAAAGTGATATTTTTTTCCCTCTAAACTGAAGGGGAAACTCATATTAAATAGAAAAACTGCACACAGTACAATCGCACACTATTTAGTAAAAGTTATATAGTCTATACAATTATAAGAGAGTACACACTATAACACACATAACTGTTAGACCATTAATTAGGAAATAGGTCGTTAATATAAATGTACGTAATTAGTTACAATATAAGTCGTTTTTCTTTCTTTATTATTATTAGTATTTATTATTATTATTATAAATTAAAAAGGCGAAAATCTCATAATATTTGTATTTAGGTTGGAATTAAGTGAGATATTGTTTAGTGTTAGATTAAGAATCAATAATTTAAACAATAAACATCTAATAAAATTATTACTTTTCTCTTACTAATAATAATAAGAGGAAGTTTTGCGACCGTGCTAAATTTTCTAAATTGAGTTTTCACCGGAAATACACGTATTGAGATTCCCTGAATCCAAAAAAAGTGGTTTTTCGAAAATTGTCTGTATGTGTGTGGGTGTGGTGTGTCTGTAAGCGAAAAGAATATCTCAAAAAAGAAAAGTTGCAGGAAGCTCACAAACATAGCATTCCAACCACCGCATCAGACACGAAGATTTCGGGTAAAATTCATCAACCGGAAGTGCCATTTTACAGTATGGTTTTTTTTTTTTTTTTTTTGGCGATTTTCTTGAAAATGGCTAAAACAATTTCCTTCAAACTTACAATTACAAACTTTTAATTACACATACAAAGGAGCTCTGCATTTAATTCTATTTTTTTAGTGGTTTGAAACCTGATTTTCTGAAAATTTTTGTGTACAGTGTTTTATATCAATATTTTCTGTGTTTTGGTGTAATTACTATTATAAGTTTAGTTTTATTAAGTGCATAATTAGTTAAAAATTAGTATTGATAGTACGATGGACCCGCCCACAACAAATCCAAACCAGAGCGGGGACCCACAGGTAAGCAGTGGTGGGGATATTAATATTAATAATCTAGTACTCGCTCGACTAGAAGCTATATCAATAGATCTAAAAATAATAAAGGAAGATACTTCTGGCATTAAACTTGAAAATAAACAGATAATAGCAAAGGTGGATTTGCTTGACAAAAATTTGAAGCATTCACTTCAGTCAGTAGAAAAAGATTTGACAAAAAATAACAAAGAAATTCTTAAATTAAAAAAGGAAAATATTTTGTTGAATAGGGAAAACTTATTTTTGAAAAAAGAAGTAAATATACTGAAGCAGGTTACTCAGTATAATGCAGTTAAGATAGCTAATGTTCCCAAGCAAGAAAATGAGGACCTAAACTCTCTTTTTCAAATAATATGTGAGAATGTCAACTTCAAATGCTCCATTGATTTTGTTGAATGTTATAGATTAAGAATGAAAAACCCCACTCTTATCCCACCAATAATTATAAAATTTTTAAATAACAAAGATAAATTGGACTTTTTGAGAACTGTAAGATTTCATAAGCTTACTTTGACATCTATTATCCCTAATTGTGAACATAATTTAATTATATATAGGGTGACCAGAGTTATATGCTCCACCCACTTTTTTTTTAAACGGCGGGAAATTTCGAAAAAATAGAAAACACGTATTTAATCATTTTTAGTCTAGTTTATTTTCAGTGATTGAACCATTTTTTTATACCCCAATATCCCGAGATACAGCATCCAACTTTTTTTTTTCAAATGGAACATTATATTTTTTTTTGCATATTTTTATAGTAATTGAGCCTCTAAAACAAAACAAAAAAAAATTTAAAATCGGTTAGGTTTTTCAAAAGTTATGGCAATTTAAAATATGAAAAACAAATTTCAGTTTAATGTCAAAATTACCTTATTTTTTCTTTAAGAAGCTCTTCAAACTGGGCACCATCAACGGATAGGCAAGCCAAAGCTCTGGACTCCCACGCTCTGTTTGTAGCAGCACTTAGGTGGCAAAGTCAACATCTAGGCAGGCTAGAGTTATTCGACGTTCCATATCTTCGACTGAAGTCATGGGATTAAGGTTACTGTACATTTATTTTTTAGATATCCCCACAAAAAATGCACAATTTTATGGACTGATGAATCAAAGTTTACCAACAATGGCCTTCTTAATCGTTGGAACTTTAGAATATGGGCAGAAGAAAATCCACAAGTTACCTTCGCCACACGCCATTAGGTTGTTTTTTCTACAAATGTTTGGTGTGGAGTTTGAGGAAACCAACTAATCGGCCCATACTTCTATAGAGGGAACTTAACTGGTGAAAGGTATCTAACTTTTTTAAGAGACATTTTGCCAGTTTTGCTTGAAGATGTTCCTCTAAAACGTCGGTTAGATATGTATTTTCAACAAGATGGTTGCCCGGCACATAATACGAGAGTTTTTCGACGTTACCTGGACAGAAATTTCCACGAAAAGTGCTTAGGAACTCATGGTCCGATCCAATGGCCACCTCGACCTCCGGACTTAACCCCAATGGACTATTTTTTGTGGGGATATCTAAAAAATAAAGTGTACAGTAACCTTAATCCCGTGCCTTCAGTCGAAGATATGGAACGTCGAATAACTCTAGCCTGCCTAGATGTTGACTTTGCCACCTAAGTGCTGCTACAAACAGAGCGTGGGAGTCCAGAGCTTTGGCTTGCCTATCCGTTGATAGTGCCCAGTTTGAAGAGCTTCTTTAAAGAAAAAATAAGGTAATTTTGACATTAAACTGAAATTTGTTTTTCATATTTTAAATTACCATAACTTTTGAAAAACCTAACCGATTTTAAATTTTTTTATTTTTATTTTTTTAGAGGCTCAATTACTATAAAAATATGCAAAAAAAAATATAATGTTCCATTTGAAAAAAAAAAGTTGGATGCTGTATCTCGGGATATTGGGGTATAAAAAAATGGATCAATCACTGAAAATAAACTATACTAAAAATGATTAAATACGTTTTTTCTATTTTTTCGAAATTTCCCGCCGTTTAAAAAAAAAGTGGGTGGAGCATATAACTCTGGTCACCCTGTATATCTCAAGAGTTTATGTCACCTACTTTCGCTGCACTACACAAAAAGGCAAGATCGATGAAAAATAGCAATTTCATACAGTCTGTGTGGTTTAGGAATAATAGACTTTTCATTAAAATTACTCAAGATTCGCAACCTATTGAAGTTTTTAATGATGAAGATCTAAACAATATAACTAAACAAATTGATTTCCCTTCATCCGATCTCCGTAATATTACTCCGGATATTCCGGATATGACCGATCAGGATGGACACGAAACAGACGTTACTGATACTTCTAGAGCTTCGGTCAAGAGGAGGAAACTCAGGATAAACGCTATTGGATCTGCTAAAATCGATACTTTTTTTTCGTTCCCCAAGTGCTTCTGGACAACAGCCATCACCTTACACTCAACCAGCCTGAAAGAGTCATCCTCCGAAATTCATCACAACTGGTAAATGGGACAGCAACTAATAAATCTGTTAATATAATTTTTCAAAATATAAATGGTATAAAATCTATTTTTGATATTGACGTTAAAATTCAATCTAAACTTGCTCATTCTGACATATTATGTTTTTCAGAGACTTGGTTATTAACTGAAATTATAAATTTGCCTAAATATCTTATTAATTTTGACCTATTTCTCAGCCCCGCCATAAAAAAAAAGTCAAAAGGTCGCCCTAGTGGTGGACTAATGATATTAATAAATAAAGCTGGTTTGTTTAGTGCAAATATTATTTACAGAGATCACTCGTTACTTTTTGTCAGACTGAAAATTAGTGGCGTATTTTTAATTATTGGCTTGATATATTGGAGACCCAACAAACTATATGACTCTTATACCTTGACTGTAGCAGATGTTCTTAATGAATTACAAAATAAATATAAAAATGAACCAATAATTTTGGGTCGAGACTTTAATTCGCGTTTGGGAGAATTAGGTGAGTTGGACGGTGAGATTTTTGAAAATTGTTCGTTGCACCCCTTAAGAAAATCACTAGATCTAGCGATAAATAAAAGAGGAAATTTATTAACGGAAGTAATGGAGAAAAACGGAATGTTTATATTGAGCGGAAGTGTGTCAAGACTCTCCCGCTCAATTCACATATATAGGGCCCCAGGGGTGCAGCGTAATTGATCATGTTTGGAGTAATCTTGTGTAATTCCTTGTTATAATAATTTTGAAATTGTCTCTTTGTTTCCTGCACATGATCATGCAGCTTGTGTTTTGAATATAGATTTTCCTAGTTATGAAAGAAAAATCGCTCAATTACCTGGTAAAATTTTTCCCTTACAGGGTAAATACATTTGGAATGATCTGCTAAAGGATTCCTTTGTCAAATCAATGGAACAAACTAATTTAATTTACTTTCATAGTTTGGATCCACAAGAACTGTTCGCAAATATAAAACTAGCTATTTCACAATCTGCAACCTCATTAAATATGATTAAATATTCTCCAGCCACAAACTTACTACTAATAAAAAAATCAGTGGTTTGATCATGATTGTCTATTGGCCAAAAAATATGTGGCTAAGCTTTTAGTTAAATGTAAAAAATTTAGTTTTTCGAAAGAAATTTTGGCACAATATATAGAAGCCCGCAAAAACTATCGTAAGCTTTATAAGCTGAAGAGAAAAGAATTTTATGCAAATAAAATTAATAAAATCGCCAACACACATAATTCTAAAGAATTTTGGTCTGAAGTTCGTGAAGCATATCCTAGAACAGCGGACAAAACTCAGGTTCCCTTGTCACTCTGGTCCGAGTATCTTAATAACTTTTATAAGCCTTCCCTATCTAGGACTGATTTTCAAAATGTAACTTTTAACGCTGAACTCGAAACCCCAATTACATTAATAGAGCTTCAAGTAGTATTATCAAAATGTAAAAAAAAACAAAACCCCAGGAAGGGACTCTATACCGTATGAATACTTCTGTAATTTGCCACCCTCTTGGGATCATTATATCGTCAATATATGTTTAACCAAATTTTGTCAAGCGAAAACACACCTCCAGATTGGTCCTTAATTAATCTGAAAATGCTACATAAAAGAGGGGATTACTTAGACCCCGCTAATTATCGAGGCATAGCCCTCTTGAATACCCTCCCTAAGATTTTTACATCAATTTTACTAAATAGACCAGCTAAGTGGGCTGACGACAAACTAATAATCCCTGAAGAACAAAATGGGTTTAGGAGCAACAGAGGTTGTCAAGACAATATAGTTACACTTTCTGCCATAATAAACATAAAATTAATGCACAATGTTCCACTATTTGGTATTTTTATAGATTTCAATCGGGCTTTCGATACCATAAACCACTCGCTGTTATACTCAAAATTGTTGAGATTGGGGGGTGGGTTCCAAAATTACTAATATAATCAAACATTTGTACGGTAAAGCTAAACTTAGGATCACCATGAATGGTGGTAACACTGATGATGTGAAGGCAACTTCTGGAGTACTCCAAGGGGAGCCATTGTCTCCCTTCCTTTTCAATTTATATTTATCCGATATTGGTGAATTTTGTTAAAGCTAAAGGAGCTTCCACAGTTAGACTTGATGATGAAAATAATATCTGGTTACTCTGCTATGCCGATGATCTGGTCATTTTTGCAAACTCTATAATAGATGTTAAAGAAAAGCTCGCTCTGCTTGAAGAATACTGCTCTATTAATCAAATTTCCGTTAACTCTACTAAATCTAAAGTTATGTATTTTTCTAAGAATTTACGCCCAAAGAAATTTATCTCTCTTAAACTGAATAATGAAACCATAGAAATGGTAAATAACATTAAATATTTAGGTGTACCTATCACTTCAAATGGTAAGAATTTTCAGGCCTCAAAATTTTTTATATCGAAGGGAAAAATGGCGTCCGGAGCGGTAAGAAACATTCTTAGTAAACTTCGAGCTAATTGTCATAAACCCAGACTAAAATTGCTGAATTCATTGGTAAAGTCTACACTTTTATTTTCCTCTGAAGTGTGGGCATACAGATACGCTATTGATTTGGAATCCGTTCAGTTAGTTTCTAAAATTTGTATATAATCTTCCCAAAAATTGCCCCAACTCGTTTGTACGCCTTGAATGTGGAATATATCCTTTAAAAGTAAATATAATTAAGGCCATGCTCAAGTTATTACTAAAAATTTTAGAAATGCCTGCACACAGACTACCATTTATTGTGTACAACATACTTCTTAAAATTGATAACAACTCCAAGAATAGTAACATTATTTATAACTGGATTTCTCAACTAAAATATGAACTTCTCGCTATTGGAGCTTTCGATACGTTATTATTTAGAGACCCAACATATTTGAGAAAGGATTTTAAAAATAGAATCGCCAAATTAACTAACAATTATCTAAGCAGGGATATAGAATCAGTTTTGAACTCTAAATATAATTGTGTATATAGAAATTTGAGTAGTCTGGGTATGGGTGAAGACTATTTAAATTTTAATTGCAGCATCAAAAAAATCAGAATAATAGTCCAATTACGCCTGGCCAACTTATCCAAATTCTGTTTATACCATAACAATAATAGATACGTATTTGACGCTAATAATATTTGCACTATATGTAAATCAATGAAGCCTGATTCTTTGTTGCATTTTATATTTGAATGTTATACTTTTGAACCATTTAGAATTAACTTATCTACTAAGGGAGTGGCCGTTTATGAACGCTACGAAAACTTATTGTCGCTTCTATCTCCCCAAAAGATCGATTTAATTTATAATTTTTATAACACAAGCCGTTAGATGTAGAAGTTTTGTACTCAATGAGTGGTAATTAATTAATTTATTTTTGTAGTTTTGTATTTACACCTATTGCCATTATATTTTGAAGTTATCTTTGAATATAAATAATTCTTACCTTTTGTTAAAATATATAATATAATGTATATACAATAATAAGTAATATATGTATGTTTGTGTGTGCATATGAGAGTATATATATATATATATGTATGTATGTGTGTGTGCATGTATGTATATGGAAAAAAGGAAAAATGCATACATAAACCGAAAAGTAGGGTAACAAGATACCATTTGTTTATATTGATAAAGTAAGATACTATTTTGTTTTTGCTTTTATTTTACTTAAATCTTATTATTTGTATCATTTTAATGTAATAGGTCAACTCTTTGTTTAAAGTATTTTGTACTATAAAACAATAATAATAAATAAAATAAATAATACAAGGGAGCTACAACTTTTATTTGCAACATTTCTTTGGAAAAATTTATTTAAGGGGACATTTGAGGGATGGGTGGGGTTATGTTTTCCTCTAATGCTATTTACGTTCAACAATATGATACACAATTTAGTCAACTAAATAATATTAAATAGAATAATACTAAATTATATAAGTTGCTAAAATTTCCAGTTTGGATAAATTCGCTTTACTAAATAGGTTTTTTTTTTTTTTTTTTTTGTGATTTTCTCCATAAAAATGCCGACGATTTTAAACACTAATAAGAATTGGGAAGTGTGAAGGAAAATTTGCTATTTTGCAGTAAGAGATAGTCGTGCGAGTGTTTCATACCAGATTTTTTTATTTTATTTTCTTGTCGACAGTTAATTTCATTTATTTTGTTTTCTATTGTTTAGCTCAACCATTTGTTAGAACGTCATCGATTCTTAGAATACAATAGAAGTTCAGAAAAAAAAAAACTTCAATACAAACAAAGCACCAACGTTATTATTATAAAGAAAAAAAGAATCTGGTGTGAAACACTCACACAACTTTCTCTTATTCCAGTTCTCCAAATTATAATTGACAGCTTTTATAGTTAGTGTACCAACTTTAATGAGATTCGTCGAAAACTGAAAACACTGTTCAGTAAAAGCGCACTTCCAGTATACTAATTTTCTTGAAACTCGGAATTTTGGACATGTATTTATTTCTAATTAATAAAGAAAAAGTGAAAAAATCATTCAGTAAAGTGGGAAAGTAAAAGCACTTCCGGTTATCCGATTTTTTCAAACTTGGAATTTCAACAACATATTTAATTCTAATTAACATTATTTAGATGACAGAATTGTCTAATAAACTGAAATAGCACTTTAGATGGAAACCTAACCCCACCCCTCCCCCAAAAGTGCCCTTCAGTGCATTTTCCCGGAGAAATGTTTCAAATAAAAGTTGTAGCTCTTTGTATGTGTGGTTGATGTTTAAAGTTTAAAGAAAATCGTCGGAGCCATTTTTGAGAAAATCGCAAAAAAGTAAAAAATCAACTAGTAAAGTGGTACTTCCGGTTGAGGAATTTGACAGATAACGTACAGTCAGATCCCATGGTGACCCTAAACGGAATATCAAATTTCAACTTTTTCTACGATTTTTCGTTTGAGTTTTTGCTATGCAGTTTTACATACATACACACACACACGCGCGCGCGCGCGCGCGCGGACGCACACACACACACAGACCATTTGCTAAAAACCACTTTTTTGGACTCAGGGAACCTCAAAATGAATATTTCTCGGTGAAAACTCGATATCGAAAATTTGGGACACGATTACAATACTTCCTCTTACTAGGAGTAAGAGAAAGTAATATACTCGTATAATCTTTAAAAATAAAATAGTTTTAATTAAATCCATTGGTTTGCCCCAGTTTTTCAAGTGGTTCTAAAAATTATTTTTAAAGTTAAATAAGTAAACATTAAATCTATTGCTAAGTTTTATGAACGTCCGGTTTTTTTTTTATGTCATTTTTATTTGGTTATTTTTTATTGGAAATGTCTAGTATGAAATACCCATTGTGTTCCTCTTAATTCAATTTTTACAATTTTAATTAGATAAATGTTTTTAAAATTCTCATACAAAAGAATTTGGAATCTTTGGCTACTGAAAAGTGGGAGTGGAGAAGTCTACAGGAGAGGAAGAATGGAATAGTACGTAGGTGAGTGGAAGTAGAGGGGGACAGAAAATATTAGAAGGGTGGGAGGAGTTTAGTTCTGATCTATTCGTGGATTAGGGGAGGAGTAACTTCCCGTCCCAAAACCGTCAATCATTACTTACTACTCATACCATATTTAAAAAATGATAGATCCTAAATTTATGCAATAAGTGTCAGAAAATTTAAAGAAAATCAAGGAAACTAAAAAAAAAAAAAGTTCAGTAAAGACGCACTTCCGGTTACCCGATTTTCTTTAAATTTGAAATTTTTGCAACACATTCAATTCTTATTACAATTATATAGTTGATAGCATCATTATATTTTATGGAAATGGCAATTTAGAAGAAGAAATGGCCTACCAAAAAATCCTATCCATAAATCCCCCCCCCCCCGAATGTTTGTAGTAGCTCTATATATGTGTAACTGTGATATAATGAGCTTCAAGAAAATCGATTCTGACCCAAACATTATTTATCAGGTCTTCCGGCAGAAACGAAATATCAAATTTGAACTTCATGCGATTTACCATTTTTCAGTTATGCTGCCCACACACGCACATACACACACTTCTAAAAAAAAACACCATGTGGCCTCAAGGGGGGGGGGGATCTCAAAATGTATATTTCCGGTGAAAACCTAATATATAAAAAAAAAAAATCTGGTGTGAAACACTCACACAGCTTTCTCTTACTCCAGTTCTCAACATTATAATTAACAATTTTATAGTTAGTGTAACCAAATTTAATGAAATTCGTCGAAAACTAAAAAAAAAAAAACAGTTCAGTAAGAGCGCATTTCCGGTTTACTAATTTTCTTGAAACACGGAATTTGGCCATCTATTTATTTCTAATTAATTTTGTTTGGATGATAGAATTGTATAGTAAACTGGAATAGCACTTTAGAGGACAACCTAACCCCGTCCCTCCCCCAGAAGTGCCCTTAAATGAATTTTTCCGAAGAAATGTTTCAAATAAAAGTTGTAGGTCTTTGTTTGTGTAGTTGATACAACAAGTTTGAAGAAAATTGTTGGAGCCATTTTTGAGAAAAAAAACGTAAAAAAACCAACTAGTAAGTGGTACTTCCGGTTGAGGAATTTTGACAGATGACCCACTGTCGGATCCCATGGTGATACCTAAGCGGAATATCAAGTTTCAACTTTCTGCGGTTTTTCGTTTTTGAGCTATGCTGTCCACATACAAACACAGAGTCACACACACAGACCATTTGCTAAAAACCACTTTTTTAGCTCAGGGGACCTTAAAACGGATATTTCCGGTGTAAACTCGATTTTGAAAATTTGACACGATTGCAATACTTCCTCTTACTAGGAGTGAGAGAAAGTAAAAAAAATAATAATAATAATAATCAAGTATATAAATTATATGCAATTACTATAGTTCACTAACATACATTACGGATAACCTTTAACAAGAACGGTAACTGGATTTTAATTTCTAACGGAATTTTAGTACATTTATTGCAGACATATTTGGGTCAATTTTTCTGTGACTTGTCAAGCCATTTCCTTTCAAGTAAGCTTTTGAAAAACAGCTTATTATGAATGGAGTACATAAAGAAACTATACAGGACAATTAATTCAAGTGAAATGTGAATGTAAACTTAAAACTTATAAAAAATAAGATTCTATTATTTTAAAATGAGATTTAAAAAAAAAATAATAATAATAAAAAATGATGTGATAGATTCACGTGTGACTTTCTTCGCTTAGTGTAAATGACAAACTTTCTGAAATTGTTGATAAATTATCTAGTTGGCTTAAATAATTACTATAATCGAATGGAACCTAAAATAAAAGTAAGTGGCAGATGGAAACGGCCCCCCCCCAATCATCTGGATCTGTGACGCCCCTTGAAGGTTGAAGGTGCTGCGTGATCTAAATTCAACTCTTGAATTAAAAAAAAAAAAAAAAAATTCACATGGATATTTTCTAAGATATTTTCTGTTATACAAAAAACATGATTTCTTAAATAACTATGTATGTGTATATATATATATTTAAAATTAATTAAGTGAATATAAAATCCATTATTCATTCCACTTTTACCTCCACAAAATTTTTGAATAACTTTTTCATTAAAATTATTTATTTGAAAAAGCCATGTACTAATATTTTTGTAATTTGCTGTTACTGAATTATAAGGTTAGGAATGGAACGACCTTTGTTTTGTTTTTTTTAATTCAATTTTTTCGGATAATTTCAATTGAAAAAATTTAATTTTTCCTAAGTATTGTAATCGTGTCAAATTTTCGATATCGAGTTTTCACCGGAAATATCCGTTTTGAGGTTCCCTCAGACCAAAACAGTGGTTTTTAGATAATGGTCTGTGTGTATGTATGTATGTGAACAGCTTAGGTAGAAAATGAAAAATCATAGACAGCTAAAACTTGATATTCCGTCTAGCTATCACCATGCGATCTGACTGCACATTATCTGTCAAAATTCCTCAACCGGAAGTACCAATTTACTAGTTTTTTTTTTGCGATTTTCTTAAAAATGGCTCCGACGATTTTCTTGAAACATGGTATATCAATTACACATTTAAAAAGATCTACATCTTATATTTGAAACATTTCTCTATTCATTTGGGGGTAGTTTTGGAGGGGGGGTGGGGGTTAGGTTTTCCTCTAAAGTGCTGTTTCAGTTTACTATACAACTCTATCATCTAAATAATATTAAATTAGAATTAAATATGTGGTTGAAATACCGAGTTTGACAGAAATCGGATGATCGGAAGTGCGTTTCCTTAACCCCCTTAGTATTAATTCGATTTTTGTTCACTTTTTCGCGATTTCTCTATAATGGCTCCGAAGATTTTCTTGAAACTTATTAAATAAACTACAAAAAGATGTACAATTCTTTTTTTAAATATTCAACATTAACAACCATCTTGATAAACCTATATAATAATATTTCTTTTATTGCATATTTTTATTCTGTAAAAAATAACAATATTGAATTAAAAAAAAAGTATTTTGCCGTCAAACCTTTAACAAACACAATAATCATATATATATATATTTTTTAAATTTAACTTATAATGTCGTTTACAATTTACAATCAACGCTGCTCGGCGAACAGCTACAATAGCACTAGTTAGCGCACATTATTAAGGCAAACGAAGCTTGCCGGAAATAACCGAATACAATCATTTTTTTTGATACTGTGAAGAGTGGGCGCGTTAACATCAAGCAACGCTTGATGAAATAAGTCTTTTTTTAAAAACAGATTTATTTAATGGTATTGAAATAATAATAATTATGTAAAGATTGTTATGTTATTATTATTTATTATCATAAATTTAAAAATTAATTTTTGTACTTATTTTCTGAGGGTACTACAGTGCGGCAGTGCTAATGCAGAATTCGGCCACTGATCTGGACCCCTCATTATAATCAATTATCTCGGGGAAAAAAAAAAAAAAAAAATTATTTAATTCATTTTTATCTCGAGTGTTAACCCCATATATAAAAGAGTTTGGTTCATATACAAATAAAATACTGCAGTATTAAATAAAATTTTAGTGACCGGTTAGTGGGGGAAACAAATCTGATGTGAAACACTCATACGATTTTCTCTCACTGTAATTTACAAAGTTATAAATGACTAATTTTATTCAAACTACCAAAGCTCTTGCTATATGTTTAGTTGTCTTTAAATATTATAAATCCCGCTGGCCGGCGCCGGAGTTCTTCAGAGTAGTATACTTGGTCCGCTTCTGTATACTGTATTCACTTCAGATCTACCAACCTATACAAACTCTCTTCTTTGCACTTACGCTGATGACACCGCCATCCTTGCATCCAGCTCTGATCCCATAAATTTACAGACTCATTTAAATAAAATAGAATCTTGGGCCAAAATATGGCGGATTGAACTCAACCCACAAAAATGTCAGCAAATCACCTTTACTCTGCGTCGTGCTTCCTGTCCTTCAGTAACCTTCAACTCAATAGCACTCTCTCCTGCAAACTTAGTTCGCTACCTTGGGATCTACATCGACAAAAGACTAACATGGAATCCACATACGATACTAAAAAGGCTGGAACTTAACAAACGGAATAAGTTACTACGACTAATAGGAAGACGATCGAAACTACCTCTTGAACACAAACGACTAACATACAACTGTATACTCAAACCGACGTGGACTTATGGACTAGAACTGTGTGGTTCAACCAAGCGCTCAAATGTCTATGTTATCACTCTGTTTTGACTAAAACATCGTTCTATATCTCTAAATCTACCCTCCACAACGATCTCAAAATCCCATATGTATTTGAAGCTGTCAAAACTAAATATAAAAAATTCTATGACTCTCTTATTCTCAACTCTAAAATCCTCTTGTTCAAAATCTCGCCTCCAC
>JAAEAF010008272.1:0-24394 GCA_011037195.1 Triatoma infestans | reverse complement strand
CAAGTTAGAGAATTTTAGAATAGTTTGTAGAGCAAGTTAGAGAATTTTGGAATAGTTTCGTAGAGCAAGTTAGAGAATTTTAGAATAGTTTGTAGAGCAAGTTAGAGAATTTTAGAATAATTTGTAGAGCAAGTTAGTGAATTTTAGAATAGTTTCGTAGAGCAAGTTAGAGAATTTTAGAATAGTTTATAGTGCAAGTTAGAGAATTTTAGAATAATTTGTGGAGCAAGTTAGTGAATTTTAGAATAGTTTGTAGAGCAAGTTAGAGAATTTTAGAATAATTTGTAGAGCAAGTTAGTGAATTTTAGAATAGTTTGTAGAGCAAGTTAGTGAATTTTAGAATAGTTTGTAGAGCAAGTTAGAGAATTTTAGAATAGTTTGTAGAGCAAGTTAGAGAATTTTAGAATAGTTTTGTAGGGCAAGTTAGAGAATTTTAGAATAGTTTGTAGAGCAAGTTAGAGAATTTTAGAATATTTTTGTAGAGCAATTAGAGAATTTTAGAAATCATTTGTAGAGCATTAGTGACTTTTTAGAATAGGTTCGTAGGTGCAGTTAGAGAATTTTAGAATAGTTTGCAGAGCAAGATAGAGAATTTTAGAATAGTTTGTAGAGCAAGTTAGAGAATTTTAGAATAGTTTGTAGAGCAAGTTAGAGAATTTTTAGAATAGTTTGTAGAGCAAGTTAGAGAATTTTAGAATAGTTTGTAGAGCAAGTTAGAGAATTTTAGAATAGTTTGTAGAGCAAGTTAGAGAATTTTTAGAATAGTTGGTAGAGCAAGTTAGAGAATTTTAGAATAGTTTGTAGAGCAAGTTAGTGAATTTTAGAATAGTTTGTAGAGCAAGTTAGAGAATTTTAGAATAATTTGTAGAGCAATTATGATTTTTGGAAATAGTTTTCCGTAAGAGCATTAGAGAATTTTTATGACTAATTGTTTGCGGCGATTTTATTGATTTTAGAATTTTGTAAGCAGTTAGAGAATTTTGAATATTTTCGTCGCGCAGGGTTTAGAGAATTTTTATAATAATTGTAGAGGCAGTTAGAAATTTTAGAATAATTTGTAGAGCAAGTGATAAGGGACATTTTACATAGTTTCGTAGAGTCAAAGTGGAGAATTTTAGAATAATTTGTAGAGCAGTTATTTGATTTTAGAATAGTTTGTAGGCAAGTTAGAGAATTTTAAGAATAGTTTTTGTAGAGCAAGTTAGAGAATTTTAGAATAATTTGTAGAGCAAGTTAGTGAATTTTAGAATAGTTTGTAGAGCAAGTTAGTGAATTTTAGAATAGTTTGTAGAGCAAGTTAGAGAATTTTAGAATAGTTTCGTAGAGCAAGTTAGAGAATTTTAGAATAGTTTGTAGAGGAAGTTAGAGAATTTTAGAGTAATTTGTAGAGCAAGTTAGTGAATTTTAGAATAGTTTGTAGAGCAAGTTAGCGCAATTTTAGAATCGATTTTGTGTAGAGCAAGTTAAGAGAATTTTAGGCATAATTTGTAGAGGCAAGTTATGAATTTTAATGACATAGTTGTAAGCAGTTAGAGAATTTTAGAATAGTTTTGTATGAAGGCAAAGTTAGGAATTTTAGAATAGTTTTGTAGAAGCCAGGTTGTCAAATTTTAGATAGTTTTGTAGACAGCAAGTTGAGAATTTTAGGATAGTTTGTAAGCAAGTTCAGAGAATTATTAGAATAGTTGTAGAGCAAGTTAGAGAATTTTAGAATAGTTTCGTAGAGCAAGTTAGAGAATTTTAGAATAATTTGTAGAGCAAGTTAGTGAATTTTAGAATAATTTGTAGAGCAAGTTAGAGAATTTTAGAATAGTTTGTAGAGGAAGTTAGTGAATTTTAGAATAGTTTGTAGAGCAAGTTAGAGAATTTTAGAATAGTTTGTAGAGCAAGTTAGAGAATTTTGGAATAGTTTCGTAGAGCAAGTTAGAGAATTTTAGAATAGTTTGTAGAGCAAGTTAGAGAATTTTAGAATAATTTGTAGAGCAAGTTAGTGAATTTTAGAATAGTTTCGTAGAGCAAGTTAGAGAATTTTAGAATAGTTTGTAGAGCAAGTTAGAGAATTTTAGAATAATTTGTAGAGCAAGTTAGTGAATTTTAGAATAGTTTGTAGAGCAAGTTAGAGAATTTTAGAATAGTTTGTAGAGCAAGTTAGAGAATTTTAGAATAGTTTGTAGAGCAAGTTAGAGAATTTTTAGAATAGTTTGTAGAGCAAGTTAGAGAATTTTAGAATAGTTTGTAGAGCAAGTTAGAGAATTTTAGAATATTTTGTAGAGCAAGCTAGAGAATTTTAGAATAGTTTGTAGAGCAAGTTAGAGAATTTTAGAATAGTTTGTAGAGCAAGTTAGAGAATTTTAGAATAGTTTGTAGAGCAAGTTAGAGAATTTTTAGAATAGTTTGTAGAGCAAGTTAGAGAATTTTAGAATAGTTTGTAGAGCAAGTTAGAGAATTTTAGAATAGTTTGTACAGCAAGTTAGAGAATTTTAGAATAGTTTGTACAGCAAGTTAGAGAATTTTAGAATAGTTTGTATAGAGCAGTAGAGAAATTTTAGAATAGTTTCGTAGAGGCAAGTTAAGAATTTTTTAGAATAATTTTGTTAGAGCAAGTTTAGTGAAGTTTAGAATAATTTTGTAAGCAAGTTAGAGAAATTTTTAGAATAGTTTGTGAGGAGGCATTAGTGATTTTATTAATAGTTGGTATAGCAAGTTAGAGATTTTAGAAAATAATTTGTAAGTCACGTTCATTGAATTTATGGAATATGTTTTCGTAGAGCAGTTGAGAAGTTTAGAATAATTTGGGTAGAGCAAGTAGTGAATTTTAGAATAGTTTGTAGAGCAAGTTAGAGAATTTTAGAATAGTTTCGTAGAGCAAGTTAGAGAATTTTAGAATAATTTGTAGAGCAAGTTAGAGAATTTTAGAATAATTTGTAGAGCAAGTTAGAGAATTTTAGAATAGTTTCGTAGAGCAAGTTGGAGAATTTTAGAATAGTTTCGTAGAGCAAGTTAGAGAATTTTATAATAATTTGTAGAGCAAGTTAGAGAATTTTAGAATAGTTTGTAGAGCAAGTTAGTGAATTTTAGAATAGTTTCGTAGAGCAAGTTAGAGAATTTTAGAATAGTTTGTAGAGCAAGTTAGAGAATTTTAGAATAGTTTCGTAGAGCAAGTTAGAGAATTTTAGAATAGTTTGTAGAGGAAGTTAGAGAATTTTAGAGTAATTTGTAGAGCAAGTTAGTGAATTTTAGAATAGTTTGTAGAGCAAGTTAGAGAATTTTAGAATAGTTTGTAGAACAAGTTGGAGAATTTTAGAATAGTTTCGTAGAGCAAGTTAGAGAATTTTTGAATTGTTTGTAGAGCAAGTTAGAGAATTTTAGAATAGTTTGTAGAGCAAGTTAGAGAATTTTAGAATAATTTGTGGATCAAGTTAGAGAATTTTAGAATAATTTGTAGAGCAAGTTAGAGAATTTTAGAATAGTTTGTAGGGCAAGTTAAAATCAAGGTAATTCTGCGAGAAGGCATTTTGAGAATTTTTATAAGCAAATTTGGCATAGCTTTAATTATATAAATTTTTAATGAGGTAATTCCGCATTCAAGGCGAAGATAGAATAGTGTAATAAACTGAAATAAAACAGAGGAACACCTAATTTCGCCTCTCCCATAAAAGTGCGCTTAAATGAATTTTTCCGGAGAAATGTTTCAAATAAAAGTTGTAGATCTAAGTATGTGTAGTGGATATACCAAGTTTGAAGAAAATCGTTATAGCCATTGTTGAGAAAAAAAACAAACAAAAATAACTGAAAACCATTCAATAAAGTGGTACTTCCGGAGTTTTGCCCGAAATCTTCGTGTCTGTTCCGATGTTTGTTCCTTGGAGTACTAAGTTTGAACTTCCTGCAACTATTCGTTTTTGAAATATTCTATTCACACTCACACAAATCTATAGGACCATTCGCTGGAAAAAAAATATTTTTGATATTTAGGGGGGGGGGCTTAAAACATGTATTTCCGGTGGAACTGAATTTCGAATAAATTATCCGGCACGATATCACAGTACTTCCTTTTATTAGGAGTAAGAGAAAATAGACAATGAAGTATGCTCATTCCTTTCCTTTCGACGGCCCACTTTTTAATCATGTTAGCTTAAATGTTAAAATAAAATATTTGTTTTTTGTTAAAAAAAAAACTTTTTTAATAAAAGACAAAAAGTTTGCCTTTAATTTTATTATTGAGTGTAGGATCTCCCCTTTAGCAACCATTTTTTTTCTTTCTTTCAACTATATTGCCATGCAAATGAAAAACATTATTGATATTTTTCCGACATAACGCACTTATTGGAATAATAGTGAGTGACAGGCCCAGTAGTAATTGTTAAAACGTCACTCAGTGCGCTAGCAAGTGAGCATGATTTGTGATTCTTGGATGAGACAGTGCAGCTGCGAACTTGATATATTGTTGTTGCTGTTAACCCTCTCGGGCGACTTACAATGACAACAGCCCGACTTGTAAGAATATTGAAATCTCCAGCATGATGTTTACTTTTATATTAAGATATAAACTTTAATAATGGTGCTTTTACTGTTGCTGCAAGTATTTGTGATCTTGTCAAGTTTTCAAAATTGAGTTTTACTCGAAAATACATTTTTTGAGAACACCTGAGTCGGAAAAAGTATTTTTACATGTCAAGTACCTGGTGTAGAATTGAACACTCGCTACTAAGACTTGCTGGCGTTTACAGCCACGATAGACTAACTACATATTTTATTGAAAACAAAAGCATGTGAACAGTTGCGCATTATATTTGAATGTAGTGATATTAAAATGTCAAAGCGTTTGGTCCATTTTCAATTTCCCCTAGATTCCAATGAATACACCACCCCACTGTTTCATGTAGAACATATCTGTGCAGTTGAGTTTCAAGATTAAAGAAAGTATTTGTAATCGATTTCGAGAAAATTTCAAATAATCTATTCAGTAAAGCTGCGCTTTTGGTTAACCAATTTTCTTCAAATTAGAAATTCAAATTTAAGACCACCAAAAAATAACTTCATGGGGAAAATGCTTCAAATAAAGTGATAGGCATTTTTTTTTGTTTAAATTCTTAGGCGTTTCACCATCTATGCTCATTAACGTCCGGAGCCTTCTCAGTGCACTGCCGGCCTTCGGACAGTTTCTCAAGCTACAGACAACACTGTCCATGACCGGAACAGTGAGCAATAGAGACTCCTAGGAAGAAAAAAATCTAAGAGTAGCACTGGATTCGAACCTAGGACCTCCATGTTGCTAGTCCAACGCGCTAACCACTTGGCTAAACATTCCCCTATTTTTAATATTAATATAAATGTTGGGTAAAGTGATGAAGGCTAGAGGGGAACAAGTGTGTGACTACAATTTACTTGACCAGATAAGATATTGTGTAGTTGAAACTATTATACACAAGGTTAGTTTCAACAGCCTCTAGTTGATCAACAGTAACTTACTTAAGTACTGCCACTTTTCATTAAGCCTTAATTACATTAAAATTAAATTGTATTAAAGTGAATTATGTTTTGTAATTAAATATTTTTAATTTTTTTTTTTTTTAATTTAAGGAGCATCAACATCTACGGTCATTAGCGCCCGGAGCCTTTTCAGTGCACTGCCGGCCTCCGGACACAGTTCTCTCGCTACAGACAAAACTGTCCATCACCGTACAGTACTGTAGAGGCTCCTAGCAAGAAACAATATCTAAGTGTAGAACTGGACTCGAACCCGGCACCTCCGCGTGGGAGTTCAACGCGCTAACCACTTGGCTAATCCCTCCCCTGATAGTATTTATAGACATTTATGAATGTACGAAGTTATAAACAGTATATGAAGTTTAAACAATATCATTGAACCTATTTTTCAATAAATCCCAAAAAATTTAAAAAAACTATTCAGCATAGTCACACTTCCGCTTGTTGGAATTTTTACCATAACCTTATTATGATCTTTTAGGTTTCCGCAGCCATTTTTCATGAAAAAATGCTTGAGTTTCCGGGTTGAGAGTGTGTCAGTGGTTCTCTGTTGACCGTTACGCACCTGTTGCAATAAGTCTCTTCAGGGTTGTTACACCTTGTAAGGCAATAAGGCACTCGTTACATGACTCGAGACTTATCGCAACATGGGCGAAACTTCGATTTTTTAGCGAACCACTGTCATGATCTCAACCCGGAAACTCAAGTGTCGTTCACAAAACCTTATTGTCAAATACGACAGTACGGTGATGCCTAAAGTGAATATTAAATTTGAGCTCTGCAATTTTTCGTTAATATTTTGAAATATTTTGTTCACACACACACGCACACACGCACGCACAGACACACAGTACTTAAACTAAATATACCATTTATCAGTTTAAATTCTAAAAGATGAACTCTCCTAAATTTCTTTCAAAGATAAGTAAATCTAATTTAATTTTTCATTAATATAAATATTTTTTGGTTTAAAATGATGGTATTTTGATTGTTTGAATTATTATCCAAAGTAATTAGTCAAATGAATTCACTATACAATTTTATAAATAAATATTTAGAGAATTTTCCGTTAAAACTCTTAGTAATGACTTCTTAAACAAGGCATTTCTTTTAAGAAAGGTTGAGAATCAGTAAAATATAATTGAGCTCTTTTCAAACGAAGCATTCAGAATTTTCTAGAATTCAACAGAATTAATTATTATTAATCTGATTTAACTTTATCCTGCGAATACTTCTAATCTGAAACGAAACACAATTAGTATAAGTTGAATTAAATGGCTTGGTCCGCCGGGGAGTTGGACAAATATTTTAAGAAGAACTTCTTAAAACTGAATAAGAGCTACTGGGAGGCATTAATCATTTTTCTTTGCCGACGGAGGCTTGGGCCCGTCCTTTCTTAAACAGTAATTGAGAGGGTTTTAATTATGTTAAAATATTCCATTAGTGGGTAGAAAGGGGCTGCTGTTCACCAAGACCGCCTTGAAGAGAGCAAAGAAGTTCTATAATTAATTGGGAAAAGTAAAACAGTGGACCAAGGAAGTGGTAAGGGGGATCTGCATATCTCTAATTGAGCTTCCCTCCTGTCTGATCTGATTAGAGCCTTTATTTAGGTGGTATACTCTTTGTCGCCAGCATAGGTTTGTCTTCACAACCGTTACTATCTTAACGGATTTTTTTTGTGTCTAAGAAATTATTTCATATTATTATCGATAAAAATCTAGAAATGTTCCGGCTAAATGTTAAAATATTAAGATAGATTAATAAAAATGGCCAAAAAACGGCTAACACAACATTTGCTTATTTTAAATTCTTTTTATTAATAAGAATCTGTTAAATTTATAAACCAATTATCATTAACATTAAAAGCACCACTGTGTTTGGACAAAAGGGTGCTGATTTTTTTTAATATGTGTATCTCTGATGGTATTAAACAACCACTTTTGGTTGTGAAACTACATTTCTGATATCTATCAAAGTTATTGAAGACAGATGCCGGTAATAAATTTTGTATAGACTTCTTCAAGGAATCAATTTCATTACTGATAGCTTTAATATTGTAGCTGCAGATCTTGATTTCTAGATTCAATAAATTTTTCTTTCAAGACTGACTGTGGTTGGCTATGGTAAACCCTTTGACATGATTGTCATTATGACTTGGAAAAATTTGTTTTTGCCTGCATTTTAAAAGAAAAATGCCCACTCAGCTTCCTAATATAAAAGTATTTGTTGACCGTCGATGAATTATGTTTTGAAGAAATTTGGTGAGGAACGGTCAGAAAAGAAAGATATTTTCTGTTAATTTTCGTAATGATACCAATAATTTGTCCGCACTGTATAACGGTTTTTTCAAAACATGACCTTCTATAATTCCCTTTCACCCACATCTCTAAAAATTTTCTTCACATCCCTTTCATTTGCCTATTCAACTCAACTTTCATTTCTGTATATGATTTAGGACAAGAAACTAATAACTTTTAATTTTCTTTTTTTTTAGGTTTCTGCGATGTAACAAATGTGTATGTTTTAAAATTCTTTCTCACATCTTCACGACTATCTATAATATGTAAGTTCAATATTATTTTTATTTAATTTTTTTTGTTATTATTATTCTGCATTTTACAACATTATTAATGCATTGTTGTTCCTCATTGTGTTGTTTTTTAGATTAAAGACTTGATAAAGACAGGAAAAATCTGTCGAAACGTTGGTATAATTGAATGTTTCTTTCTTGACCGATCCTCACCAAATTTCCTCATAACATAAATAATACATAATGATATAAGTGACCTCTGATCATACGTTGTGATGCCATTATCAGAATAAAGATAAATAGTACAGTTTAAGTGGCGGCAACCCTGTATCCATTTATTTATAGATTTATTACTATTAACTGATCTAATATGTATAGGCCTATGATCACTTTTTTAAACTACTCATTGAAAATGTTAAGAAATAAAAAAACACTTTTTGATGTGGATTGAACACCCTTGTTCGGCTGTGTCTAAGCAACCTGCGTAAAGTCAAGATACTCTTCCTTAATTAATTTTCTTAAAAATTGCAAAGAAAAAGCATTCAGGTGGCGGTATTAGCTCAGAGTATTAGGAGCAATTAGTGTGTAAACTGAATTTGCTTTGTGCAAGTCTGTGTTATCGCACTGTCTGACAAACGATATGTATGCAGTTTTTCAATATTCTAATTTTTTTATTAGGTATTTCCACGGTTTCCGTGCTTACCATTGATCCTCAATGAGACGCTCTTCTCAGTCCTCCTCCGTCAGGCCGCGAACATCTATTGCTCGAACCGTGCGTCCTTTCCTTGGCATTCTAGGGCGCCCTCTTTTTTTTCTTCTAGAAGGCGACCAAAAAAATCAACAATATATATACTAGATGTTTTGATGAGATGGCCGAGGCTGCCAATGTGCGCCGAGTTGGTCGCTTAGATGTTAGTTGGTCCATTCGATGTAGTGGGGACAATGCAGTGCAGGTAAATACAACTGATGAACCATCAAGCTTGGCGGAAGTTTACCCGCCTCACTTTTTATCATATCTGTTTCCATAAAACTACTTGGTATTCACCAAAAATTTTTTTCCGTGACTTTATGTGATCATCCTATTTCGAGCATACGCCTTTCATCGGAAGATCTAGATAAAGAATACGTGAACGTCGACTAGCTTGAAGCAAAGTTAGGCCACATGCCACAAACTGTTCCCACCTAATGTGTGTCTCTCAGGATCACTACTTCAGATATTAAGGACACCACTTTTGATGACTCTCTACAATTAAGCCTCCGTGTGAAGTTTCTGCTAAAAATGAAAAATAAGGAAAAAGCGTGTATTGCTATTATTTTGGTACATGTGGGTGCGAAAAAAGTGAAGAAAAGACGTTGGGTAAAAAAAAATGGATATCAAAAAGGAAAAAAGTTCAATCACCTAAATCTTATACAGTATATTAGGCAAAAGGAACCTGATGATTATAAAAATTACATTTGTCAAAAAGTGAATTTCCGAAAATAACCACGACCGAGGGCTCATATACATCTTCAGTTGCACTTCCTGTACGTTGAGAGTCCTTCATTTTTTTTTTTAGTTCCTTTCGGAAGTTGGTTCTTAATGCATTAATTTTTTTCTTTACATCTTCTATTCCTGCATCCATCTTGACTTTTTTTTTATATAAATTTCTAATAATTGTACATAACCTTCTTTTTTTCTTATCTCTGTTGGAATATAGATCTGATGACGTATGCCACAGTTCTGACAAAGTGTTTATAAAGTTTTTCAAATATTTCCCGTTCATTTTCATCTTCATTCACCAAATTGGGCGATAACGGCGACAGTGTATTTTTCCGCCATGGTTACAAATGAAACTAACCAAGATATTCAACCACGCGCATGAACGATCAATAATTTCATCAATATGCTAGCTCCGCCTAAAATATTGAGGAATATTCTCTGGTCTCTGAAAATCCGTCAATATATTGTCAATATTTTATCAATATCGGAAATATTGACTATATTATTGATCGTCTGAGGGCCGCTTTAGGCTAAAAGAAACAACTGAAGTGCTGGAGTTTTTTTTAGCCAATTCACCCGTTTAGTTTTAAAAAACCATCTTGATACATCCAAGACTTTTCGTAATTTATTTTGTTAAAATGAAAAAAACAATTAATATGGAAATAATTCATTAATAAAGGAATGGCCTTCAAGGAAAATTAATTTTATACTTTGAAGAGACAGTCTAAATGTTGCGAGGGGCGCTGAAGTCGGTGAGGAGTTAGGACATTGAAAGAATGCTTTAATACAGATTTCATAACTAGTAGTGTGGAAATGTTTCTCGTAAATATATGCGGTTACTCATGAGACAAGGTGCAAATTTCCGATTTTTTTGAGCAGTAAAGAATGTTTCATATGAATATATAAACAGTGTAACTCATTTTTCTTGGAAAAATTATAGGAAACTTAAACTTGACATTATATTTTGCTGTTCAACACAAACGTTTCGGTCAGAAATCAATGAAGCGAACTTACGAGGGTGGTTTGAAAAGTTCTCGGAATCACCGCTAGATGTCAGTGCTAGAGCAACGAGGTTCCCGCGCAATAATCACATATCCTTTGTGAGTGAACACGTGGCGCGTCAGTGCTCTTGCTGCAGGAGAGTGGTAGTGACGACTCTTTGTTGTTGTTCCCGCGTAGTGATTTGTGACAATGGAAAAAACTGAGATTCGAGCAGTGATTAAATACTTTGTAAAGAAAGGTATGAAAGCAAAGGAAATTCATGCCGACTTTCAGAACACACTGGGGGACTCTGCTCCTTCATATTCAACTGTTGCCAAGTGGACCAGCGAGTTTAAATTTGGTCGGGAGAGCTTAGATGATGATCCGCGTAGTGGACGGCCAAAAAGTGCTACGACCCCAGAATTTATCGCAAAAATGCATAAAATGGTCATGGAGGATCGTCGACTGAAAGTGCGAGAGATTGCTGAAGCTATAGGGATGTCATCTGAACGGGTATATCACATTTTAACCGAAGAATTAGGAATGAAAAAATTATCGGCAAGATGGGTGCCGCGGCTCTTGACATTGGACCATAAACGCACCAGATTGGAAATATCCGAACAAAGTCTGGCCCGTTTTCAGCGCAACCAACAAGATTTTTTGCGCCGGTTTGTAACTATAGATAAAACTTGGGTCCACTACTATACCCCAGAGACAAAACCAGTCAAAGCAGTGGAAACATGCTGAGTCACCACCACCAAAGAAAGCAAAGGCAGTACGTTCGGCCGGAAAGGTCATGGCCTCAGTTTTCTGGGATGCAAAAGGCATTCTGCTGATAGATTATCTTCCTACTGGCCAAACAATTACGGGGCAATACTATGCAAACCTCCTAGACCAACTACAGGAAAAGATACGCGAAAAAAGGCCTGGTTTGGCAAGGAAGAAAGTCATCTTTCATCAGACAACGCCCGCCCGCACACAAGTGTTATTGCCATGGCAAAACTTCATGAACTGAGGTACGAATTGTTGCCACATCCACCTTATTCACCTAATTTGGCACCATCAGACTTTCATCTCTTCCCCAAGCTGGAAATTTTCCTCGGTGGACGGAGATTTCCTACAACGGAAGAACTGACAGCCGAATTGGAGAGGCACTTTGCAGGCCTGGAGGAATCTCATTTTCGAGATGGGATAAAGGCATTGGAACATCGCTGGACCAAATGCATTAGTCTACAGGGAGACTATGTTGAAAAAAAAGCAGTTCCACCGAGGTTAAGACACTTCTTTCTAGTACATTCCGAGAACTTTTCAAAACCCACCTCGTTTTTTTTTACAATTTTTTCTTTTTCAACATCTGAAAAAAAACTCTTAACGATTTTTTTTGTAAACATGATAAACTAACTATTAATACAGATACCTATAAATTTTGTTTTACAATCTTTTGCCGACAAAAGCTAATTTTATTATGAAGGTTTTGAGAGCGTTGTAATTTTTCTTATGAGCAGTTTAATTTGACGTACACTTCTACCAGTTGTGTAATTGATATTAAAAAGCCTTTAAACTTTTACAAAAATTTCAAATAAGAAAGAAAATTCGTCAAATATAAAAATTATATCTGTGGCTTGGTACAAGAAGTGCCTATGTCAAATTTTATCATTTTTCAACAAAGGCAATTTAATAGACAAGAATTTTTTATATTTATGTAAATGTTTTATATTATGATATTTTTTTTTAATATAGTGCTTTAGTCGATAGGTGATTATCACTGATTTAAAAATTTTATAGTCAAAAGAATTAAAATTATGCTTACCGTTACATTTTTATCTGACATAGTCACTTCTTGATATAAATCTATCAATGACCAGCTGACTTGGGCGTTAAACACATTTGAATCATTATTTTTTTAAATTTTATTTTAAATTATGATAAAACAATAAATTACATAAGATAAGTTTTCCATGTAATTTATCTTCCATGTTTTCCATGTTCGGTTTTTATTAATCGGGATGAGCGTTGGTGTTTCTATCATTTCAATCCTTGGTAATGAACTTGACCGGGTCGCATACGTTTCATTAGTAATTTTTTTTCTGGCTAAGTCCAAAAATTATATTAAAATGGAACAGATAATTCACTTTCTTCTTCATCTGGTAAGTACTCATCCTCAAGGGTCACTGTCTGTTCTGAAATCAGAGGCTCATAAAACGTGCGGCTAGTTTCACTCAAAAAAGGGATCAAATCTTTTAGGTCTTTACTTTTTTTTCAGTTAAGGTATTCGGTTTTTATTAATCGGGATGAGCGTTGGTGTTTCTATCATTTCAATCCTTGGTAATGAACTTGACCGGGTCGCATACGTTTCATTAGTAATTTTTTTTCTGGCTAAGTCCAATATTTTAAATGGTTCTGAAGAACTAAATGACTTTTTTAACAAAACTTTTGAAGGAGTTAAGGTTGAATATTGTAACCATTTTATCTGGAACCAATTAATGCGTTCTTTCTCTGAATTTAATTTTCGATGTATGTAATGGCTTTTTAAAATATTTTCAAAATTCAGTAAATCTTTTTGTTTCATTTCTATCACTTCTATCGGGGGTTTCCTCGGTACTAATCTAATTAGGTTTGCCCAATCTCTTGGTATTTCAATTTTAGCAGTAGTATTTTTTTTTACTTTTTCAATAGCTGCGTGTATGGTATCCGCTTCTAGATGCGTGGGACCAGGTTCTACAAATTTATGATTAATCACAAGTTTTCTTGCATTTTTGGTACAGTTTTCTATGATAAGTGAGAACATCGTTGCTAAATAAATATTTCTCGTTTGCCCCGTACAGCACTCACTAAATATATTAATTTCAGTTACATCCGTTGGTATAGTTAAGATGAAATGTCTTAAACAAGATGCGATTTCTTGACCTCCTCTGCCGCCAATAGATTCATCCTAAATGTAACATAAAGCGTGTTTCTTCTTACTAACACAACTGTAGACAGTCAAGTTGTATGTCCACAAACATCTTTTATAAAAAGAAATATTGTTTTGAAGCATAGGTGTGGCGAGACATTTCTGCAGATCAAAGCATAAAAATGCTGCATGTCCATTATTGATGCTTTGGATTTTATCCTCCTTTTTTACGTTGTAAGCCTGGTCAGCCATGGCAAGATGTTGGTTGTAAGTTTCTTCTAGCATTGCCTTTTCTTGTAAATCCTTGGATGCATTAATCTGCATCTTATATTTGTCGCATTTTGCGCATGTGTCATTAGAAGGACGATGAAATGATAAATTGAATTTTTCAACAAATATTTTTCTATAAAATGACTCAAGTTCTGGTACAATGTTTTGATCAAAACATTGCTCTCTGTACAATGTATACATTTTGGAAATATTCAAGTTTTGGAGCAAGTATTTCTTTTCAGAATGAGATTTTGAGTAGTGGCTTACATATGAAGGGAAACTTTTTATATGATCTTCAATTCTGGCAATTGAATCAGCACATATTCTTTGCTGGTGACCATGTTTCCCCCTTTCATCGGCTGGGCAAATGAAACCACTTGCAGAATTTCTTTTCTTTTTTGCTATTATTTTTATTTTTCCAGGTTTGATATCTAGTGTGTTTAAAAACATAGTACGGCATACTTGTATTTTATGTCCCTCATAATTGTACAAAAAATATAACAGAGTAAATTGACGCCTACTTGGTCTTTGATTCCGACGAAGCCGTTCAACTTTCTTTTGGATTTCTTCAAAGCACTGTGCAAGAAACTGATTTTGAGAGTTGGAATCCAATGCATGAAAATCTTGAAAAATTTGTAATCTCATCTCTTCAGTAAGTTTTTCACTGCACTTTTTTTTACAAGTACAAGCATCTTTTAGTGCTTTTCCAGGAACATACTTTTTTGCGGTTGAGCAATAAGGGTTACCTTTGCTTCTTGCCTCATGACGCCGATTTCTCTCCCAGCCACTAGGATTACTTTTTCTCTTTCTGGTTTTATCATTTGTATCCAATTTATTCCTTCCTCTACCTTTTTTATTTTGATTACTTGATTCGGTGTTGTTCACAGCAGTAAAATTTTTAATTTCTTCAATATCTTGAGTATTTTTTATCTCTTCATTATCAGAAGATGACTCTTCACTATGCGAAGGATGATACATATCTGAACTATCATCAGATATGAAAAGATCTTCTGAAAGACTGACACTCTGAATATTTTCTAACTGTACTAAAGCTGCTGAATGATGAGACAATTCAGCAGCAGTTGATGGCGCGGCCAACACATCAGTATTATTTGGTGAAACGCTATGTATTGAATCGTCTGAAAATAAAACAAAAACTCTATTCACAAATTTTAAAAATTAATTTCTGTACATAACAAAACATCAGTATATTACAATAAAAAACAATATTGATGATATCGTACATCACACTTCATAACTTACAGTGAATATCATAATCATATAGGTGTAGTATATTTTATATAAAGCATTAATGCATAGTGTACAGTAACATAATAAATAGATATTATAAACTTACCTTTATCCGCAGTACCACAACACATCTTAACCATAGTTTTCCTGCGTGAACAGTGTGCATACATTTTGCACAACTTTAAGAACTATAAGATCTTATCACAGTGCAAAAAGAAACAGGGAAAAATAGTTGGTTTACTATTATTACCCGCCAAATCTAGTTGGTTTGCTTTTTTTTCCGCCAAAAAAAGCAAAAAGCGCGACCGGCAGTTTGTCTTACGTCAAAGAGCAGTGCTGCTATCTACAATTAAAAATAAATATATTTGTGCAAGAAGAACCTATGTCATGACTTAAGCATTTCTGACACTGAAAATATTTTACGAAAACGCCCAAGTGCACTTAAACAATTCTTGCACAAAGTTTTATAAACCACAGATTAACTATGTCTAGATAGGCATATCTTGCAGAAAACTTAGATAACACTGAGAAGTGACTTACATATTTTTTATTACATAGAATGGTGATTCTAGAGTTAGAATTGACTTGGGCACTTCTTGATATGAAACACGGGTAATTTTTAATTCACTTAAGACAAAAAAACGAAAATTGAAAAAACTGACTTAGGCACTTCTTGTACCAAGCCACAGATATAAATTTTATTAAAAGGAAGATGTGTGCGTCTTTTACACATCAAATTTCCTTTTGTTCACTTTTTTTTTGTTTTTTAAAGTAAAACAACTATTCTCTAATTCTCTGTGAATTTTAGTTTCTAATATTATATTTTAAAGAAATACAATAGGATTTTAGGGACGATGTTTTTTTTTCTTTATTACTTTCTCTTACTCCAAGTAAGAGGAAGTATTGTATTCGTGTCAAATTTTCGATATCGAGTTTTCACCGGAAATGTCCGTTTTGAGGTCCCCTGAGTCCAACAAAGTGGTTTTAGTAAATGGTTTGTATATGTATGTATATGAACAGCATCGCTCAAAAAAGAAAAACCGTAGAAAGTTCAAACTTGATATTCCGTTTAGGTATCACCATGGGATCTGACAGTACGTTATCTGTCAAAATTCCTCAACCGGAAATTACCACTTTACTAGTTGTTTTTTTTTTTTTTTTTTTACTTTTTTACGATTTACTCATAAATGGCTCCAACGATTTTCTTGAAACTTGGTAGGTACATCAACTACACATACAAAGTGCTACAACTTTTATTCGAAACATTTCTCCAGAGAAAAATTCATTTAAGGGTACTTTTGAGGGAAGGGTGGGGTTTCCTTTAAAGTGGTATTTCAGTTTATTACACAATTCTGTTATCTAAATAATGTTAATTAGAATTAGATGTGTTATAGAAATTCTGAGTTTGAAAAAAAAAAACTGATGACCGGAAGTGCGTTTACTTTCACCACTTTACTAAATGATTTTTTTTTTTCACTTTTTTGCGATTTTCTCAAACAATGCTCCGATGATTTTCTTGAAATTTTCTATATAAACTACGCATACAAAGATATACACTTTTTTAAAAAAAAAAACATTTCTCTGGGAAAATTCATTTAAGCGCAGTTTTAGGGAAGGGGAGGGGTTATGTTTTTCATAACTAAAGTGCTATCATAGTTGATTATACATTTCTATCATACAAACAAAATTAATTAGAAATAAATAGATGGCCAGAATTCCGAGTTTCAAGAAAATTACTAAAACGGAAGTGCGCTTTTACTGAACAGTTTTTTCACACAACCGGAAGTACCACGTTACTTGTTGGTACTTTTACTTTTTTGCGTTTTTCTCAAAAATGGCCCCTACGATTTTCTTGAAACTTGGTATATCAGTTACACATACAAAGATCTACAACTTTTATTTGAAATGTTTCTCTGGGAAAATTCATTTAAGGGCAGTTATAAGGGAGGGGTGTGGTTAGGTTTTCATCAAAAGTGCTATTTCAGTTTATTAAACAATTCTATCACCAAAATAATGTTAATTAGAATTAAATATGTTGTTGAAATTCCGAGTTTGAAAAAAATCGGATAACCGGAAGTGCGTTTTACATTACCACTTTATTAAATGAGTTCAGAGTTTTTTTTCACTTTTTCGCGATTTTCTCAAAAATTACTCCGACGATATTCTTTATACTTCATATATAAGCTAAACATACAAAAAGCTAAACATACAAAGATCTACAACTTATATTTAAAACATTTCTCTGGGAAAAATTCATTTAAGGGCACTTTTTGGGGAAGGGTGGGGTTATGTTTTTTTCTAAAGTACTATCATAGATTATTATACAATTCTATCATCCAAACAAAATTAATTAGAAAACAATAGATGGCCAAAATTCCGAGTTTCAAGAAAATTAGTAAACCGGAAGTGCGCTTTTACTGAACAGTTTTTACAGTTTTCGACGAATTTCATTAAATTGGTACACAAAGTATAAAATTTGTCAATTATCATTTTGAGAACTGGAGTAAGAGAAAGTTGTGTGAGTGTTTCACACCAGATTTTTTTTTAGATTTTATAAATATTTAATGAATAACAAGCGAAAACTTCATGGACATTTTTATAAGGAGAGAATACCTTGAATAATTGTTTCCTCGATAGGTGTACATTAGATATTTATATGGCCAGTTGTATTCTCACTTCTCTTTGCCCAAAATTATAATATAAAGGTGAAAGATTTTTATCAAAGCTATTACAACTGGAAAAACACGAACACTTACGTGTATGTAGAAACACGTTTATAAATTTTATAAGTAAACATAAAGTAAACAAAAGAGTAAATAAATGCCCTTGTAAGATATAAAAATTGGCGCCACAAAGTCTCCGAATTTATGTTTTATTATTATATATATTTTTTTAATTTTTTAATTATTTTTATTTTGAATAGATTTGTATTTTTACTTTATTTATTTAAAATAATTTCCCAATATCATACGAGTGTAGTCGCAATTTAGTTAATTTGTATTCATTCATGTTTTTGTTCGTTGGAGGAAAAAAAAAAAAAATCTGGTGTGAAACACTCACACAACTTTCTCAAACGTTTTCATCAAACTTTTTAATTTTTTACGAAATATATACAAAATAAACTTAATTGAGAGCTGGCGATTTTTATTTTTTTTTTTTTTTGGAAATATGTACGCGAATATAGAGACGTTACATAAAAAAAATCACAAAATATTTGAAAACTAATTTGAATTTTTGATGAAACTTTAATTTTATTACGTCAGAATGTGTATTCTTCATCGTTATTATGAAAAATGAAGGCTTTTTTTTATAATTAATGAATTAAATAATGATGAACAACAAAAATAATGTATATGGAAGCGGCATAATAAACTTAACGTAGTGTAGTAACCCAAATAGCTGCGTTTCCCGTGTTTTACCGCCAGTCTATAATAAACGTATTAATACTACGTGAACTGTGGGGCGGGTGTTGGTGTATTGGTTATGAGCATGGACTTGTAAGTGGGAGGACCCCAGTTCGAGTCCAGCGTATAACTAAATTTTATATTTGTTTAAAAAATGTTAATAGTAAAGTAGGTGCTTCCGCCCCCGTCCACGACACCTAATTTGGTGGTTGGACGTTAAGCCCGCCTGAAAAAATAGGCAATACTTTACTTTTTACTTACTACGTGAACCGCGCGCTCTACTCACAGTTTTCGATAACCTATTTTACGTATTCCGATAATATTATGTTAATTAAACGACACGTTTTGGGGGAAATATAAATTCCAGCTGCTCAAAATGTAGATTGCAGAAAATCGTAAAAACTAACAAACAAACAAAAAAAAATCTGGCATGAAACACACACACACACGACTTTCTCTTACTGTAATTAATACAATTTATTCAAGAAATTTTCTTTAAAATTGCAACATAGCAATGTTTAGTTGGGCTGATCACAAGCATTGTAGTGGAGATTTTACTTGTATTTAATGTATGGAGCGACCTTGCGAGGAGCATACTAAGGCAAGGTGAAAAGTTCTCGGCCTAGCCCATAGATGCCACTGATACGTATGAAATTACTGCTTTGTTATGTTGGCACACTTGTTGTAAAAGTAAATATCAAATGTGAATTTGATCAGACAAATAGTTTGTTTTACACGGCTATTTAAAGTAAACGTGTTGTATGTTTTTGACAAACTGTATAAACTTGAATACAGTTCTGTCAATAAAATTCTTCGTTTTGGATGGTTATATCGCCAACAGAAATGCATCCAAAGTTGGTGAAAATGTAGGAGGTTCGTTATCAACAGGAAAAAAAATTGGGCAGCTGAGTTTAAACATGGCCTTACATCAATTGAAGATGATCCACGTGAAGGACGGCCAAAAATTGCAACTACCAAAGAAAATTCCGTGAAGATATACAATATGGTTCTAGATGATCGACGATTAAAGGTGTATGAGATAGCTAAGGCTGTAGGTATCTTAGAAGAACTCATATACGAGTTCACGAAGAACTCAGTACGAGAAAGCTTTATGCAAGATGGGTGGCGCATTTATTAATTGCTGATCATAAACAAAGGAGGATTCAAGTTTCTCAGCAATGTTTTTTTTTCGTTTTAAGAAGAATCCAACCGATTTTCTGCGCCGATTTGTTACGATGGATGCAGATAGAAACGTGGAGTATGCCAAAACTAGAAAGCATGTGCAAATTTTAAATTTGAACTAACTAACGAAACCCCTCCAAAATTAATTTTTACAGATAAATTTTTCAAATAAAAGTGATACGTTTCTATCTATGCTGCAAGCATTTCAAATTTAAAGGAAATTGTTATATAACCGTTTTTCGAGAAAATTCCTAAAAACCTCAAAAACCGATTCTGTAAAAATCACACTTCCGGTAAACCGATTTTCTTCAAATCGGCATTGGAATACTATCAATGCTTCTAATATAGGTATATCAATATTATGTAGGTGGTAAAACTATATATTCTACTGAATTTATAATATTTTAGAGCAGGGTTTTCCAACCTTTTTTTTTTCTCCCCCACCACTTATCCCTAAAGAAAAATTTAAAAAATAGATTAGCTAAATATTCAAATGACTCAAATAAATCTAATGACATTTATAGGCTTATTATTTTCTATTTTACAAATTATTTCAATTTCTTTTTATTATTTAGAAATAATATTTAGAAAAATGTTACCCACATTAACTTGTAATGAAAATACAATAATTATTCATCAAATTTAAAATAATAATTATTCATCTTGTATGCAAATAGTACAATATGGATCGTAATAATTTTTATATGATCCTTGAGCTTGTTTCATGGATCCTAGTTTTTTAAAATCAGAATCAAATGATTAGATATAATAGACTTTTAATTACAACAATACATTGTTCTCATTATTAATTTTATTCAAAAAAATATTTTTGTAGATAATGTAGTGGAAGAAAGCAATGAAAATAAATAGTTTTGTAAAATATATTAAATAGTAAATTTACCTTCAAAAAGAGTGTATTTTAGAGTCAGGTACTGTAAATTGGGGTCATTGCTAGTAGGGAAACAAAGGCACAAAATTTAATACAATGCGACTTGGCCAACTGCTTTGTTAGAGTGCATTCCTTCGAACAGGCTGTACTCTACCTTCCAACAAGAATAGTCAGACTTCTGCCTTCAAACAAGACAGTCGTAATTCTGCTTCCAAAGCCAGAACACTTTAGAGAGCCAGAACACTTCAGGAATCGCTCAGTGCCAATGATAGATATTTGCCTTTATTCTAGTTATACATCATTTTACTAAGATTCAGTGTGATATTGTAGAATACTTTAATTTGCTTAGAGAATAATATATTTATTTTAAAAACAGTGTGATTTCTTGTTTATTACTAATACTTCATTCTCTCTTAAACTTACATACTTACAAGCCCTTTATTATACAATACCGCTCGTACTACTACAAACACTCATCACACCATAACATTACAATAAAATTTGTTGTTATAATATACCGTTATAGTGGAAGAACGAAATGGAAAAATAATAGTTTTGGAAAATGTTTAGAAAAATAATTTTGTGAAAATTAGCTACTTCAAATAGTGTATTTTAGTGATGGGGATAGAACCAGGTACTACAATCTAGGTCAATGCAAGCAAGAAACAGTTAGGGTAAAACAATAAAACTCCTTCCAGACATACCAGCATTATTTGAACTATGAAGAGAAGGCATTCTTTCAGACAGTCTGCAATCTGCTTTCAAACAAGAACAGTCTGAAACAGACATTCTACCTGAACACTTGTCTTGCGCTCTCTTAGCATCAGTACCATAAATTAAAACGTAAGAGTTTTGCACTTAATCCAGAGAAATAATTGATTTATCGACATAATAATTGTGATATTATAGAAGTACTTAAATTCACTTAGAGAATATATCTATTTTAAAAACAGTGTTATCTCTTGATTATTTCTTAATACTTCTATCTTTATCTCAAACGTACACACAAGCCCTTTACAAAACCGCTCAAGCCGCTACAAGCTACCACTACACTACAACTCAACACACCAATAACATTTCACCATTAAATATTGAAGTATAGCTTTCCATAAATGAATGGGTGTAAAAATAAACACTTTTTGCCCTTTTTCGCACATTATCAATATAATTTTTTCGTACCCCCAAGGGTGACAGGTTGGGAACCATAGCTTTACCTCTAGGCATAACGCTGCTGTTCCCCTCCAGAACTCCCCAAAAAATCAATATCCTCGGTAAAATGTTTCAAATAAAATATAGGTATTTATATGTGTAACAGCAACCAAAGAGAGTAAAGAGAAGAGAAACGAACCCAACCACCACACTCTCGGACTGGAGTGGGAGAAACTGTATAAATACAGCGACGGACAGTTCAATATAGTTCATCATCTCGCCAGGCACTTCGTGTCATTCTCATACCACTTTAACTTAACCATTCTCTATTGTAAAGTCCAGGCAGACTGTGCCTCTTTATTATTATACATAGTTACCAGTGTTAACCCAGTCTTCTCATTTCATCTATCAGACCCAAATTCTCTCCACCTACATTATATATATGTTTACCTATTATATATGTTTATGAAATTTAAATAAAATCGTTGGAGACTTTTTCGAGAAAATAACGAAAAACTAAAATAAAAAAAAAAAAAATTCAGTAAAGTCTTCAGGTTGATGGTTCTTTGAAAATCTGACACGATCAAATTTTGTTCCTATTTGGAAATTCATCGATATAATCGATATAATAAATTAATTAGGGACTTTAACTATTTTCCTTGGGAATCCAACTCTGATAATTCTCAAGGAAAAGCGTTTAGCGTTAGGACTGGCGCAAGGTTCTGTAGACGCTCTACTTTACTGATATAGTTTATAATGTAATATAAATATTGCATGCGGAGAGACAATGGTTTGTTACAATAATGTTTACCAGTATTACAGAATGAGAGATGAATAGAAGTTTAAAAAAAAAAAAAAAAAAAAGTATCTTGGTTTGACAATTTCACGCAGTCACAAACTCCATGGAAAATCATTTTTCAAACGGCTAGCTTTTCTTCTTTTACAACAGAGAGAATAAGAGACAGAGATGAGGAGGAGGTTGGGGTTAAAATGGAAAAGAAGAGGGTTTGCCATTTAAGTATATATATAAACCGATATAGTGTTCAGAGGTTGTGGCGGCAGTGGTTTACTGGTAACACGGCAGCACGATGGAAAAGGGGGAGGTGAAAAAAAAGAAGAGAAGCAATGGGTGCGAATGGCTGGTAGAAAGACACGAAAAGTGGAGTAAGAAACTTTTTGCTCCTCAAGCCACCTCCCGTTCTATCACAAAAAAGATTTTTATGGCTGGTTGGAACGCTTCGATAAATTACAGAACTGAAAATGGGACAGGGGTGAGATAGAGGTGTGCGCTTTAATGCCTTTTCAAACGACAACTCACTCCCCCTCCCCCCAAATACTTCTACTGTATACAGAGACTTATCCTACTTTCCACTACGACATTCACTAAGAATTAAAACATGATTTACCATTCCTGCGGACATCTCTAAGAAGAAACTGAATCACTCCTCTTCTTGGATTAACTTTTCATTCAATTCCAAGTCAACTTGGCGCTGATAACTTGAAACAAAAATCATCTCACCATTTAGTTCACAATGAAAACAACTTTTGAATTTATAAAGAAAAGTTTTCCTATTTGTGATGAATATCCAGCTATTCCGACTGCGTTTTTTTTTTTTTTTTTTTATTTTTTAATCAGTTGATCATTTATTAGCCTTACATATTGGGACGAATTAATAGTAATTTATTGAAAAATAATCTAAGATAAAATAAAAATTACAATATAAAATTAAAATCCATCTCTAGCTATTCAAATTTCATTTAACCAAACCTTATACTGAAACCTTTGGTGAGTAGTTGTTGAAGACCTCAGGCTTGCCATATGGCGGCGATCTATTATGAGGGGCATATGAATATATTAAATAATGAAGAACACAAATAATGTACATGGAAGCGGCATAATAAACATAACGCAGTGTAGTAACCCAAATAGCTACGTTTCCCGTGTTCTACCACCAGTCTATAATAAACGTATTATTACTACGTGTCCGCGCCTCTACAACCTGCTTTCGAAAAAAAAACGTAATTTTACGTATTCCGACAACAATATGTTATTAAAACGACACGTTTGGAGGAAGTATAATTTCTAGCTGCTCCAAATGTAGATAGCAGAAAATCTCATGAAAGTAACACAAAAAAAATCTGGCATGAAACACTCCTACGACACTTTCTCCCACTTAATTAATACAATTTAATCAAGAAATTTACTTTAAAATTGCAACGTTGCAATGTTTAGTTAGGCTGATCAAGAGCATGGTAGTGGAGATTTTACTTGTATTGCTGAGCGGCGTTGCGAGGAGCATTCTACTAGGACAAGGTGAAAAGAACTCGGCCTAGCCCATAGATCGCACTGCTATAAATGAAAATACTGTTTTGTTATGTTGGCACACTTGTTCCAAAAATAAATTTGATCAGATAATTTGTTTTATACAACTGTTTAAAGGAAGCTTGTTGTATGTTTTGGACAAAATGAATAAACTTGAATACCGTTCCGTTATAAAATTCTTCGTTTTCGATGGTTTATCTCCAACAGAAATTAGTTAGAAAGCCAAAAGTTAGAAAGCATCGGTTCCCACCACCGTTTTAATTCAGGCTTTTGATACCAGATTCGCCACTAACTGAAGCTCGCAAATTTTTTTTCACGTCACTGTGTTAACACCGTCACAATTCTCACGCGAGCTTGTAATTTGAATTTTCGCACACAATAAGCGAGTGCGCATGCCCCTCCAAGACTGTGCCTAGTTATCTAAAAATCTAGAAAAAAAAAATCTGGTGTGAAACACTCACACAACTTTCTCTTACTTCTGTTCTCAAAATTATAATTGACAAATGTTATAGTTTGTGTACCAATTTCAACGAAATTCGTCGAAAACTGAAA